>VMDO01005140.1:0-115373 GCA_007922755.1 Pedetes capensis
AAAAAAAGAAATAACACATACATTCACCACAAAATAATTATGGATATCCAAATTCAAATTTTAAAGGAAAAAGATGAAATACACTCAAATAATAAAATATTTTTACAACTGATTCTTGAACAAAAATAAGGAAAAAGGGGGACAATAAAATGATATCTTTAAGGAGATAGGGGAGTGGGAACCCTGACAAGTTAGAATGCTATCTGCAGTGAAAATATCCTTCAATGGTGGAGAGAAAATATCCTTCAAAGGATAGACATATAAAGTAAAAGATGTTGCCAGAGACTTAGGAGTCTGAGGCAAAAGGCTCTTGAGCTTGAGGCTACCAGCAGCCTACATAACTTAGACCGTGTCTCAAAAGAGAAAAATTAAAAATGGATTCTTGGTGCAGCCCAGTAGTAGAGCACTTGCAAAGTATGTATGAGGCCTTGGGTTCAACTCCCAAGCAATACAAACGTAAAAGAGGACATAATCAGTTGAATGTCACTATAATAAATATGCAAAGAAATCTTTCAAAGTGAAAATGGCTTCATATAGAAGGAGATGGGATAACAGGCATGTGCCATGACACCTGGCTCAAATGTACTTTAATCTCCAATACAGGGGGCTAAAATCATAGCCCATAGGTCAAGTCAGGCTTGGAACTTATTTTTATAAAGTTTTCTTATCACACACCCATGGCTATTTGTTTATCTATTGTGGCTTTCACATGACAAGTACAGGGTGGGTTAGCATTCAAAAACTAAGAGAGAATAGAAAAAAATGGAACAGAAATATTTGATTAAGACAAAATAAAACAGGAAATAAAAATAAAGAAACCAAAATGAGATTAAAAGGAAAATAAATGGTAAAATGATAGGCATACACCTAACTTACTAATGGGCTAAAAATTTCCATTTAAACACAAAACTTGGGGAGATGAATTGAAAAAAACATAACAATACAGAAGACATACATTAAATATAGGAAAAGAAAAAATCTGAAAGAATGAAGGAGGATTTATCATACAGGCACAAACAAAACAACAAAAACTAGCATAGCAATATTCACACCAGACACAATAGACTTCAAGGCTACAGTATTTTTATAGACAAAGAAAGTTATTTCAACAGGAAGCATAACAATTCTAAATTTATATCCAATAACATAGCCACAATATATATAGAGAGAAAACAAATGTCTCTAAAGTTCTTAAAAACTCTAAACTTCTAAAGGAACTTAAAGGAAAAATAGACAAATCTTTAGTCATAGCTAGAAAATTTATCTTGATCTGTAACTAAAAGAACTGACAAAAAATAATCACTAAAGGTACTGAAGAATTGAAGAAACTATAAAACAACTTGACCTGATTGACAATTATGAAAGACTATATCCAACAACTGTGGAATACACATTTCTTTGGAGTTAATAATGAACATTTACAAAATAATCAACACTACTCTGTAAATCAAGTCTGAACAAATTTCAAATGACTGAAATTATACGAAGTCTGTTTTATCACAGTGGACTTCAATGAGGAATGAATTACAGAAAGCTAAAAATAAACAATACACTTCTAAATAATCCATCTCAAATAGGAAATCACAATGGAAACTTTATATATACCATTCCCTTTCATGAGGGCTTCCTGTGTCCTCCCTTCCTTTTCGATACCCCTATATTTCAGTGGGCCTGCGGCCGTAGCCTGTGGCATCTGATCTGGTCTGATCTCAGAAGCTAAACAGGGTTAGGCCTGGTTAATACTTGGGTGGGAGACCACCTGGGAAAACCAGGTGCTGTAGGCTTGGGAGATGGACCCAGCAACCCACTCCCAAAAATCCATTCACCATAGAAAACCCTATGAACAGCAGAGAAGCACTGACAATAGTGTTTCCCCTGTTGTACACAGGGTCGCCATGAGTGGGATACTGACTTGATGGCACCTAACAACATATTTCAGTGAAAGAATTCATCTCACCCATTCTCCATGAAATGTCTGTCAGCGATGATATTGACTTCACATGGTTGATAGATATTTGTGGATGTAATATTTATAAAAGACCCAGAATATTATCTGACGAATAGTGAGCACCATCTTAGACTTAGCTGCCACTACTATTTCAATTATTATTCCTGTTATTGTTATTGATGTGCTATGCATCTTCGGGGCTCCTATTTGATTCAATGTCTATGACAATTAAGCCTTCTATTGTATCTGTAGCAATTATTCTCTAGATATTTTATGTCCATTAGCTTCTAGATTATTATTCCTTAAAGGCAGGATCTATGTCTATTATTTCCCTTTACAGTGACAGAATTTTCAGGTACTAGTAAATGCTGAACATCTTGGACTTAGTGATAACTTTTGAGAATACCACAATAATAGCACATAATTCAGGAATACAAATGAGGAACATAAAATTTGAACCTCTGCAATATACATGTATAATTTGTTCTTCCATGTCTTGTGTTCTATAATGTTATAAAGATTTGTGATTTGAGAAGAAAAATAAAGACATGAGCATTGGGGGCTGGGGTTTAGCTCAGTTGGTAGAGTCTTCCTCCGCACTCTGAGGACCTGGGTTTGATTCCCTGCACTACAAGAATGAGAGAATGATGTGGCAGACCACTTATGAAGCAATCCTGAAACAATGAGCCATTGAAAACCCTCTGAGGGTTGCTATGAGTTGGACCCAACTCATATTCAGTCTCATTAGAAAGACTTAACTAGTGTCCACCAATACCAAGTTCTCCTCTACTCCCTAAGCCCATGAAAATTATATTTCCCAGCATTTAAAAACCACTCCATGACTCTCCATGCTTTCTTTCTTTTCTTGTTTTTGACAAGGGCAGAGGGATTGTTGAGATTGCAAATGGTGAAGCTTCCATCATGCTATGTTCTATAGCAACGCCCAAGTCAACTTGTCTCCGATATGAGAGAGAAAAGACTGTGTGATATTGAGTGACTAGGACTTAGGGATCAACTTGTTACAGCAGGATTCCTAGTCTCTTCTAATTGGTACATTAAAAAAGGAGAAAGAGGAGGACAATGATTTTTAAACATTTCTTATTTTGCTGACACTATTTTGTTGTACCACATATTTTGGAATTTTATGATTTTTTCAACACCATTTTATTGAGTTATTGTTGATATACAAAAAGCTGTACATATTTAATGTATAAAATATGAGTTTGCAGATATTATACAATTGTGAAACTATCATCAAATCAATACTACAAATATATTCAGCATCTCCAAAACTTTCTTCCCACACTCCTTATTGATTTGTTGAGTGATTTTTTTGTGGTAAAAATATTTAACACTAAGATCTTCCCACTTACTAATAAAATAAGATTACTGGGGGGAAAAGGTCTACCCACTTAATGAACTTTTAAGTATACAATACACTGGTAACTATTGTCAACATGCTGTACAGTAGATCTCTAGGAGCTATTCATCTTCTATAACTTTGCATCATTTGATGAATACTTCCTCATTCCTCACAGCCCCAGCCCCCTGGCAAACACCATTTTTCTCTTGCTTCGATGAGTTTGACTAATTTAGATTTCTCATATAAGTGTTATCATGCACATCTGTCATCTGCGACTGCCTTATTTGTACTACAATTCTTAGAGTAACAGAGATGCTAGCTGGTTTTTTCCCTACGCTCCATTTCCAATTTCACTTTACTTTTATAAATATTTTAAAGATAATCCAAACAAGAAATGTTTATAAAATTATACAGTTAACACACATATACCTACCACCTAAAGTCCACAATTAACATTTTGCTATATTTTCTTTATTATATATCTATCCATCCATCTATCCCCCTTTTCCCTGCATCAATTTGTCTTCTGCTTTTTGATACATTTCAAAGTAAGTTGCAGGTACTAATGCATTAGGTCTACTTTATCCCAGTTCTTACCCTTATCTCATGATAAAATGACCCCAGCTCAAATATCTAAGAAGTGATAAATGATATCTATCAACACCCGTTATCCAGTGCCTACTGTGTGCAGTAAACCTCACACACAAACAAATGAGATTCAAAGCCACAACAGCAAGATCCCCATCACTTCCCAACACTACTGTTCTCTCAGTGACCTGAACTTCAAAGCAGTGAAGATGCTGAGCTATCTGTTTGTAGCATCATTTGTTCTTTCACAATTGGTTGCAGAAAGTGCAGTCCTCAGCTTCAGACACTGAAACCCAATGAATCAAACATAATGAATCTGACGTGTCATTGACTAAAACCTAGGAAAAATGCTGTGGGTTCCACGCCACTGCTTCCATTAAAGTCATGTCTTGAGTTTTTATTATTTTGTTACTACAGACATTTTAACAGATTATTGGACATTGCATTTCCAATAAAAGTTGTCTTCATGCTTTTCCTATTTTCTCAGAACTCACTAATAAAATATCCTCTTTCATGACATCATCTCCCAAAAGTAAAATTGGTTGCAAAGCTAAGAACATTTTAAATATCTTAACCTATAGCATTAAGTAACACCTTGTGTAATATTAGCAGCACTGTCATACACATTCCATTTCTTCCTCCCTTTAATGCTACTAGGTATGCAAGGTGAATGTAAGTATCATCACACCATTTTACAGATGAGATGGGGGTGTCACAGAAAAACAGTCCTCACGGAAAATAAATTGTAGATCTGAAATTCAAACCCCAGAGATTTCTGGCTTCAAATCCTATAATTTTCTCTCTAAATTTGATGTAAGAATAAGATAAAACTCTGTTTAGGGCAACAAACAACTCAACATTATGTGAAATACAATGAAATGTATAGCTGTGACACTTTAACTCAAAATGTTAAATATGCATTGTAGTCATATGTGTATGCATAGATAAGCACGTGTGTGTGTACGTGTGTGTGTGTGTATTCACCAGATCTATCATTTAATACTCAGGGACCTCTCATGTGTTGTATATTAGTAACATAAATGCACAAAGAAAACTGGGGCCCAGTGCAGTTAGGGAGTGTGTCCTATGTCACACTGGTAAAATGAAGGTAAAAACTCAGGACTATCTATAAAGTCCATGCTGTCAAGCATAATACTATAATGAATGAAATAATTTGAACTAGCCAAAAGAAAGTTGGGTAAGTATTAATGTCTCAGATTTATTCACTTATTGTCAGAAAATGTTAGATTCAATTTCACAAAGAGGCATGCTGTTTGTGTTTGCCTAGTTGTTACTACAAACATGTTCTGAGCTGCAGATTCTGTGATAAATACAACTGGAATGTTCCTTGACCTGACAGAGCTTGAAGTGTCCTAAAGAATTCTAGGGGAAAAAAAAACTAAATTACTTTTCTGACTTGTTCAAAGTATAATTTTTTTCACCTTCAGTGCTGGCAAATCTATCTTTACAGATGTTCTTGTTACAAATGTGGAGGCATCTTTGACTCATTTCTCTTTTAGACCTGTATTCAAATTTTCAACAAATCTTGGTAGCGCTACCTGCAAAATATATCCAGAGTCCATACATTTATTGCTGATTCCACTGCTACTATAAGTCGAAGTCACAAAAACCTCTTAGCTAGATTATTATGATATTCTTTTAACTAGTTCCACACTTACTTCCTTGCAGTCTATTCTCACCATAGTGATCAGAGATATCCTTTTTACAATCATAAATCATTTGCTAAATAAAACTTGGTGGATAACAATTTCTCTCAAGGTAAAACCCAAAGTCCTAAATCCAATTAAAATTGTGGGTAAAGGATTTGAATAGTTACTTCTTCAAAAAAGATATAAAAACCACTAATAAGTGCATGAAATTATTCAACGTTATCAGCTATCTACAAAATGCAAATCACCACCACAATAAGATGTCGCTTCACATCCACTAGGGTTGCTAGAATTCGTTTTAAAGATAATAACAAGTATTGGTGAGAATGTAGAAAAATTAAAGACCCCATTCATTGCTGGTGGTAATGTAAAATAATAGACCTATTTTTGAAAATAGTATAGCAATCTTTTAAGCTACTAAAATTAGAGTCGCTACATGACCAAGGAATTCTGCTTCTAGGTAACAGACTCAAGAAAAATAAAAACATATGTCCACATAAAAAGATGATTGCTAATATTCATTGCATAATTGTTCATAATTGCCAAAACATAGAAGCAGCCCAAAAGTCCATCAACTAATGAATGAGTACAGAAAATGTGATGGAATATTACCATACCAAGGAATATAGTTTTGATACATGCTACAACATAGGTAAACTTTAAAAACATTGTGTTATGTGAAAGAAGACAATTACAAAATCCCACATATTATATGATTCCAATTACATAAGATTTCCAGAATAGACAAATCTATAACGGCAAGATTGGTGAGATTAATGGGGAATGAGGGATGATTTCTAATGAGTTTATGGGTTTTCGGTGGAATTATGACAATGTTCTAAAATTGATTTGGTATATTACTAATTGATTTGGTAATTACCTATTATATTTTACAACCATGAATGTAGTAAAAAATAAAGAATTGTATAGACATAAAAATGGATTGATTTCATGATATGTGAACTATACTTCAATAAAGCAGTGAGGGGTGTGTGTGTGTGAGTGTATGTAATCTTTAAAGTGGCTTATGAGATCCTACATCATCTGCTTGCACCCCCTCCAGTCACCCTCTGATTTATGCATATACTTTCTCTCCTGTTCATTCAGCAGTAGCCACAAAGGTCTTCTCAATCTTCCTCAGACATATCACTCATCTTTCAGCCTCAAGACCTTAGCACTGGCTGATTTCATTCTCTGGAACACCATCCTGACATGTTGACATGCCCCATTCCTTCATCTCCTGCAAATATTTGCTCAAATACATTTTTCCAACACAAGTTAGAGTGCAATATCCCCAAGCATAACCAATTCCCTTATTCTGATCTACTATTTCCCCCAGAGGATTACCTTTCTGCATAAAGACTTTGGATGCTCACCCATATATGGTTCTTCTCTCCTTTCTAACATACTAAAAAATTGACCATCTCTGCTCTTTCCATATATAATGGAGTCCTGTGATTAGTACTGGCCAGTGAATGGTTAACAGAATTAACATGTACTATTTTCACAGCCAGGCATTTAAATGAAAAAATTAGACCTTCTATGGATCTCTTCCATAGTTGTAGCAACCGTGAGGCTGTATTCATTTATAGATTGACATGCTGAAGATCAAAGCATCCCAGATTGCAGAAGTAACACAAATAAGAAAGCTCCCCTGAAGATTCATCCAGACTTGTAGTATACCTTTTATGAATAAATTTTTTATGTTCAGGCACTGAGATTATGGGTTTGCATGTTAGCCTGGCATACTTTTCCTATCTTGGCTAATATATCTTTGAATATTATTTATTAATTTATTGTTACTGTACATCTCCTATTTTTTTCTTTACTGTTCATCATTTCTACCAGAATAAAAGGGCATAATGGCAAGACATTGGATTTGTTTTGCCACTTATATAGCTCTAGACCCTGAAATATCACCTGGCATATAAGAGGCAGTCAACAGATACTGATTGAATGAACAGAATGAATTAATGTATAATTTTTAAAGGCAAGTGTTATGAAAGAGGAATGCTAAAGCATATTAGCAGGATGACCTCAGCTAGTCAGTGAGTTTTAAAAGTCTCTCATGAAAGGGCTCATAATCTGAGTTCTGAAAAAGCAATAGTAGTGAGTCAAGTGAGAAAAATTAAAGAATCATGAAGGATTGCCCTGCAAGACTCAGAGCAATTACACCTTTGACCAGTGCTAGGAAAATCTGCGGTGTTGTGAGAGCCTACAAAGGGAGGATCCGGACAAGCGACAGTGTAACAAAAGTCATTAGTAAGGGGTAGACAAACATAAAATTAGCAAAAATAGTGAGTTCATATACATCTAGGTAAATCTGAAGTAAAATGATGTATGTTAATAGTCCTACAGAGAATATAACTGCAAGTATTTACAGCAGGCATTCGGGAAGAATGAGCAATGAGTTGGGATTTTAGCTGTACATTCAAATGAGAGAGCCAAAGGAGGTAGAAGACAGTGCTTCCTAGGTCTGGCACTGGGCAGAGTGAAGATCTCACATAAACACAGAAAAAAACAGGAGCATCTACAGCAGGGATACAAAACCAAAGGGAAATCAGCAGAAGTAGAATGGGAAGAGGGAGCATTTTGAGAGTAAACCACCATTGCAAAGCAGGTGCAATACATCAGATGGGGTCAGTTCATTGGGAGCTGAGCTTCTAATGCCTGAACTGAACATGATCAGAGCAGTGAATGAAAGAAAACAAATTTAGAAAAATGATTTAGGCAGCAGAGACAGAACCATTTACATAGACCATACCCAAGAAGTTTTTAATGACAGAAAAGTTGAATGGCCCAAATCTTTCCTCCATTCAGCAAATATTTATCAGGCAGCCACTGCAGATAAGATTATATAAGGATTTTTTGATATATAAAATTCCTTCCATAACTTTCTGGGTCTGATATTTATAATAAATATGAATGATCATGTATATAAATAACTACTCAGACCCTATGCATGCCAAAGACTAAAATTATAAATTGGGTTCAAACTGATTGTCCAAAATATATCAAAACCACTGTACAATTAATTTCTCTTACTGTCCATTTACTTCAATCAGTGCTTACATAGAATTCTTTACTTTGACTAAGGACATAGTTTAGTTGCCTCTATGGCTTTTGGACCTTTAGAGATCATCTTTAAGAAAAGAAAAATCTGTCTTGAGAGACATCAGGTGGTTTATGGCTAAAACTAATTAATGTCCTTAGCATAAAATTAGTGGGCCCCTCCCTAATTTCTGACTATAATAGGAAAATACACTGAAAATGACTTCAATTCCACAAAGGAATAAGAGTTTTTATGACTTGATAGGTTATAAAGCTATAAAAAGAAAAAAGAAAGTCAATGAATGGGAACATAATAGAAACTAAGGGTAAGATAATGTATGATCAATAATGTATAGTCTGAATATAAAAAACATTAAGATGGATTATTTTTAGAAGACCGTAATATATCTTAGCTTTTCCACTTAGCAGTATCACAAGATTGCTCAACAATCATAAGTAATTTTCTTCCAGAATACCAAAATGATTTATAGTTTCCATCAGCTGAACTAAGATGTTTTGAAAAATAAATATGCAAACTAACATTTGTAAATCATGGGACAATTTCAGAAAAAACTGTATACTTATCCTTTTTCCCCACTAAGCTGACCTATCCATTCATCCTTAAATACTTATCCGGATGAAAGTCTTATTTTAAAGAACTTACCACAAATACTTATTGAGTACTGGATATATTGGAAAGCAATAGAAATTATGCACTCAAAGACAGCATGGGAACTAGTGTGTGTTAAAGTTAGCATTTCATAAAGTGCACTAAAAAATGTAGAATTCCCTTGATAAAGAAAATTTAAAGACTTCTGGTTCTGCCAAGATGGAATACCCCCATTCCTCCCAGGTCCTCCCTCTTGCACCTATAAAAACACTGGACATTACACAACAGTGGGAAGACTCTGAAAGCCAGAGAAAGAAGGCAGATAAAGGCCTCAAGCAATAAGTCCTCTTCATTTTCTTACAGCTTCCCAGAAATCCTGGACAGGAGGCAGCAATTTCAGCAGCACCAAGCAGGAAGTTGACCTTGTATGCACATTTCCCCAGAGAGAGCAGATAGAAACGGTCCAAACCCCTCAATGGGTGATTTCAGCATGGCCAAGCAGAGAGCTAATATTCCATCCCCAGAAGAAGGGAGACAGGTGCTGTTTGGATTCCCCTGGTGGGTTACTGTCACTGGGGTTGAGCAGGCTAATGATCTTCCTTCCCTAGTCAGTGCTCTTATTTCCCCTACAGGGTAGTACCCATGCAGTCCACCAGCAAGCAGAACCTCCACTTCTATTTGGCAATACAACCTCAATGCATCTTCAGGACTTGATGCCAAGAGGAAAGCACCAATCCCTAAATGTTGTTAACTATATGCTTCCATATCTAGAACATTCTTAAAATGTCAAAATTATAGAAATTATAGAAATGGAGACTAGATCAGTCAGGATCAGGGACTGAGGATGGTACAAAGGAGAGAAGGAGGCAGCTGTGGTATAAAAAGCAACAGGAGAGGTCCATGTGGTGATGGAAATGTTCTATGTCTCTATGTCATTGTCTACTTGGTGGTACTATATTATATTTTTCCAAGAAGTTATCATTGGAAGAAACCAAGTAATGGATGCGTGGAATCTCTCTCTGTTATTTCTTGCCATTTCATACTAAAGGAAAATGTTTAGCTAAAAAGAAAATTTCAAAAGGTTTTAGATTGTCTGTTTTAAAGTGATTTTTCCTATAATAGACAAAATAAATATTATAATTTTCTTTTGCATTTCAATATAGAATCACAGCCTTGCTTTTCTAGGGCTCAGAAGGCTCAAAACATGCTGCTGTAAACTTCAAACTGAGAACATCTGGGAGGAGAAACTGCAGACAAGGGCTTTCTCTGAAGTTCATTTATCTATCTAAAGACTGGATCAGCCAAAGAGCAACACAATTGCCCTCCTATCTTCCTATTGACATTTCATTAACCCAGGAAAATTAAACTCATATTACAGAGGAAAAGACTAAAAGTTAAACACCCTACCTAAGGCCCAGAGGAATTTTGTCCCAGGTCATTGTCTGTTCTTCAGGCCCATTCATCTCCCCTACAAACCATTGATAGGGCTGGGGTTTAGCTCAGATGGTGGAGCACTACTCTGCCCTCCCTGATGTCCGGGGTTCAATCTCCAGCACTGCAAAAAAAATGGGAAAAGGACCTGGCCAGACCACTCCTGAAAAATTCCAAAATGATCAGCCACTGAAAACCCTATGTACAGCAGAGAAGCACTGACATAGTGCCAGGCATGGCCAGTGTCAGGGAATGTTTTGCTCTGTTGTACATAGGGTTGCTATGAGTTGGACATGACTTGATGGCACCTAACAGTAACAACAAAAGTCATTGATTCCCCCTCTGAAATTGCCCATAGCTCTGAATTCTCTGTCCCCTATGAAGATGATATGTAAGCCTCAAATATGTGGCTTTTCTTCAGGTACCATATTCTGTGTGGCTTCTGTGCATGTGTGCACATTAATAAATCTGTTTGCCTTTTCTTCTGTAATCGGTCTATTTTCAGGTTCTTTTCTTTCAGCAAACGCACTTATCAAACCTTCAAAGGGAAATTTTGAACTTTCCTACTACGTCTCAGCTAAGGCAAGTAAGGCAGCAATACCAATTTTCTGGAGGTTAAGCTAAAATATTTTCCTTCCCCTACCTGATATACTACCTGGATATTAAAATTCTATCACATTATTATTCATTCACTCAATCATTCAACAAATACTTGTAAGAACCTGCTATGTACTCTGTTCTAAGTTATAGACATAAAGTAATGAATGAAACAGAATGCATGTCTGCTTCCTGGAGTTCCCCTTTTGTGAGAGAAACCCTCCATCTTTCATTCATTACTGTCAACACAGTCCTTTTCCACCATGCAGGCATATTAGCCATTTCTCTCAGCCCTTTGTCACTATATAAATCAATCATATTGAAAGGTCTGTGTGTTTCCTGCATTCTACTTTGTTAAGTTAAAGTACTTCTCTCTCTGTATTATTCATCTTTAGTAGAGCTAAAAAAAAAAAAAAAGTTCTAAGAATAAAGCAGGAAACTGAAAGGAATGTGACTCTGAGAGTCAATTAGGATTGTATTAGAAAATCTCCATAAGCTGACAGTGTTGAGAATGTAGGATCAAGTTCTCAGACTATTTATTAATGTATGTGCTTATATTTTGGACATAATCCAATGGGGAGAAATCTGAGCCTCTTCCTATTGACACTAATGATTTTAGGCTTTCTAGTGACTCATCTCAAGTACCATTCCATATGTCATCAGAATAAAGTCTACCTGGAAACACAAAGGTCTTTTGAAGGAAAAGTTTCACTATATCATATCTAACATAATGAGGCTGGTTTCCTAAATAATCACTTAGTTGATGGAGATCATCCATTCCACAGCCACTCTCCAAACCCATATCACAAGTACAGTGGAGAATGCAAAGATGGTGGTCATGGGCCCTATATCAATGAAGTCTGCCTTAATGATATTAATTGTCATGGGCTTTTCATCAATGAACTCTGCCTTAGTGATATTAATTGATTGTCATGGGCCCTTCATCAATGAACTCTTTGTGATATTAATTGGAGCAGGGTATCTATGGGTCTATGTGAAAAGGTCACTCACAGTAACCAGATGGGTTTGTCCTTGCAAGCAAAGTCTTATTTCTTTTCCTAAATGGTACCAGTCATGGTTTCCAGAATAGCTCCATGGCCTGCGTCAGTTAGATAAAAATAAGAAGATCAAAAAAACAGGAAACGTAAAAATGTCACAAATATTGAGCCATGGTAGGCGTTCCACCCAGTTCTAAAACAGATGCTTCTTACTGGCATATATTTCCAAGTACTTTGCCATTTTGTACATGTCCTAGATAAGAACCATGAGCACAAGCCCCATTACCATTCAAATACCAACTAGAGACTTTATAGATCCTATCACTTTGTGTGGAGAGAGCATAAACAGAAGAAATGCTCAAACTTTTCTATTTCCACATTGCAGCCATAAAGAGATTGTTTATCTAGCTAAAGTGAGACACAAGAGCCCTATAACCAAATACCCAAACCCAAAGGCAAGGCTGACTCCTCACAGAAATACGGTAATAAACTAACAAGGAGGTAGTGGACTTATGCCTAATTTAGACATTCCACTAGACAAATCAACCACAATACATACTAGGTAGCCTTTATCTTTACCCTCCTGCTGTAAGGGTACTTAAGAGTTATCCAAATCTACCCCTGGTGTCCACCTTAGCTCTAATTCTGTACCCCTTCAGAGTTAATAACCCATGAAACAAAAGTTGCAAATTAACCAGTGGGAATCAAACTCCAAGAATTAAGAGAATTTTGAATTCCCACTCAATTATTTTAGAAATGCTTGGAACTAAAAATAATGAAAACAAATAAAAGTTATACTGGAAAAAATATCATAAGCCATACTATTGTATGGACAAAATATATTGTACTTATTTTAACAATATACCCTTCCATGCATTTTAACACACCTTTCAAACTACAGTATCTGGTTTACTATCTGTGATTAAAGTATAATATAAAGGGTAAAGCTGCTCAAATATACTTGATACTAAGTCAGCAGTAGTCTGTTAAAAATACTCATAACGCCATGTCTCTAAGAGAAATTAGATTGTGGACCACCTGCTGCCAGAATTTTTGTGATAAACACCATTAAAATGAACAGACACCAAAAGCCTGTGTTTTAGCGGAAGAGTCTGTATTTCTTTCTCTTTCTCTCCTTTTTCTCTCCCTCTTTCTTGCTTTCTCCTGTCTCTTTCTTTCTTTTGTTGTAGTGAAGGATTGAACACAGGGAGCTCCATCACTGAGATGCTGGAGTTACAGGCATGCTCCACTGTACTTGACCGTTGTTCCTTGTTCTTATTTGAAATGACCCCCCTTATCCAAAGACCTGAAAAGTTTGAGTTGTTGGATAAAACAAACATCCCTGTCACCTCTCAGACTTTCATAGCCTAAAAGAGAGAATTTGGCCAATCAGTAAAATGACATCTGAGCCAATCTGTTAGACAGCAACAAAGAGAGTACAGTAGGTTTTCACAAGAAAGGAGCAGTGAGGCCAGAAAGGCCAGAGGACAGCCATAATTGGTTTTGTTCTTCTCCAGTGATGAACTTGGCCCATCTCTGGAAAAAGTGTTCACTCTCTTCCAAAGACATTTGGTTGGGGATCATAGCTTCTCTAGAAAAAGTGATAAATTGTGCCAATTATGCATGAGGAAGATCAAAGTGGAATTTGAGGGAACCTCACAAGGTCCTGGGCTGGGGACAAGAAATCTTTTGGTGGAGAATCCCAGTGCCTGTTACACATCCCCAAGATGTGAGTACATGAAAATCAGGATGTTATATGAAGCTGATGAAACTGAAAGGCAGACACAACCTTTCCCACGGCAAATTGTTGCCCCGGGCTGAGTTTGGTTAAGTCACCTGAGGAACATTAGGGAAGTTTCGTGGGTTAGGGAAAAGTGGTTTTGACTTACTAGAAAAAACAACATTCTAAGCTCTTTGTGACAGCAAAAATGAACTTGAAGGACATCATGTTAAACAAGTCAGACACAAAAGGTAAATAGGACATGATCTCACCCATAGATTCTTAAAAACTTGAACTCACAGAAGAAAAGAATAGAATGGTGGTTCCTGGGTCAAGGGGGAGGGGTTGTTGGGAAGATGTTGGTCAAAGATTGGAAATTTTCAGTTAGAAAGGAGGAATAAGTTCAAGAAATCTATTACCATCCTGGTATCTGATGTCATCAGAGGTTGGAAGCTAAGCAGAGACAGGCATGGTTAGTCCTTGGATGAGAGACAGGCTCAGAATACCAGGTGCTGTAGACTTGGAAGAAGAACCCAGCAGCTCACTCCCAAAACAGTCATAGAAAACTCTATGAATAGTAGAGAAGCACTGACAATAGTGCTAGGTATGACACAGTGTCAGGTAGTGTTTCATTCTGTTGTACACAGAGTCGCTATGAGTCAGACCCAACTTGATGGCACCTAACAACAACAATGCCTGAAGCCATAGCCCTATGGCATCCAATCCTGTCAGATCTCAGAAGCTAAGCAGAGCCCACCTGGTTAGTACTTGGATGGGAGACCACCTGAGAATGCCAGATGCTGCAGGCTTGGGAGAAGGACCCAGCAACCTACTCCCAAAAATCAATCTGCCACTGAAAACCCTATGAATAGCAGAGAAGCACTGATAATAGTATTTTGCCTGTTGTATATAGGGTCACTATGAGTTGGATACCAACTCAATGGCACCTAACAACAACAACAACAACAACAACAATAACAACATTCTTGAAAATCACTAAGAGAATAGATTTTAAGTGTTTCTACCCCCCTAAAAATATGTTAAGTAATGATTATGTCTGCTAGCTCAATTTAGTAATTCACAATGAATACATTTTAAAGTATCATGTTGTATACAATGAACATACACAATTTTATGTCATTTAAAATAATTACCTTTTAAAAGAAAAATGTCTAAGATCTGAGGTGCCCTATTTCCAGTAGGCACTGATAGGAAGAGGACGGATGGTCTTAGAACCCATGTGGTTTACAAAGAATGGAGAGGCCTTGAGCCCAGAAAATTTAGTCTGTTTATACAGAGATACAGACTGCTTGGATGTGTGAGAGACCTCCAAGAGACCTCAGCTAAGTCAAACCATTTCACAACTGAAAATGCCACCCCAGTAAGGAAAGATGATATGCCCATGTGTTGCTAGAGAGTGGCAGGAACAACCCTGGAACATTTATGTCTCCACTAAATAGATAGACCAATCGACCCCCATACCCCTTTCTCTAAAGTTGCCTCATGTGAAACTATTTTTCATTATAAGAGAAATATCATGTACTGTGACCGGATTGTCCTCCCAAAATCCAATGCTGAAGTTCTAACCCCCAGAACTCCAGAATGTGACCTTATTAGGAGCTAGGGTCTATAAATATGTAACCAAGTCAAAGTGAGGTTATTAGGGGGCCCCCATCCAGCATGACTGATTGGTGTCCTTATCAAAGGAGAGAATTTAGACACAGACACACCTGGAGGGATGATGATTTGAAGCAGATGGACATCAAGCAGCTAAAGAGACAGACTCAAACAGATCCTTCCTGCACAGCCCTCAGAAGTAGGCAATCCTCCCAACCCCTCAATTTAAGGCCCCCGGCCTCCAAAATTGTGATAGAACAAATTTCTATTGTTTAAGCCACCCACTTTGTGTCCCCTTGTTACAGAAGCCCAAGCAAACTCCAGAAAAATGTCACACTCTCCATCTTAACTCTGCAATTTCATGCCCTTTTGAAGTGATATTAATAGCATTTTGGAGTGTATCTTTGCATGACTTCCACATACACAATTTTCATTGATTTATTTTTAATGAAATTACATGACACACACTCTGCCATATACACCATTTTATTTTACCTAACAATGTATCATGAGGGTCCTTCCAGGTGGATAGATAGAGCTTTGACTCATTCTTTTTAATGACTATATAATATTCAATGTTATGTATGTATCATTCTCATATTGGTTAACAACTTAGATTATTTTACACTATATATCATTACAAATAATGTTGCATTAACACACTTAGACACATACATGTTTTTCATTTTAAAACATAATTTTTATTAGAACTTGTGCAAAGTATCTTATGTGCATGTATGAAAATGTCATAATGAAACTCGTTATTTTATATAATTAATATACAAAATAAAAAACTTTTAAAAGAAATATGTGTATTTCCTATTCCTTACTATCCCACCACACATACTTATAGAATTCTCAGCTAACACTGTACAATAAATTTCAAATTTAGGAACAAAAAAAAACCCTAAGGAATATCTATAGTCACAGGAGTCTGTTTAGACCTTTAGAGAGAAGTCTCTGTTTCATCCTTGTAGATCAAGAAAATTTTAAATTATGACCAATCTATTCTCAACTACAATCCACATCCCTTTATACATTCATTTTCCTGCTTTTGATGTGATGTATCCCACAGAAACTCCTGATAACACCTAGGGTTGTTCTATGACTTCTTTATACCTTTTTAAGGCAACTGAAAAATGCCAATGCAGGAGGTCAAACTTAGGCTGACAGCTGTTAGCTGATGATTCATTCAACTACAGCATAATTTCTTGGCAAAAATCATGACAAGATCTATCTTCCCTCCATCCACTATCAATTTTAGAGTATTTTGAAGGTGTGGGCATGGTCAGGCATTCATGCCCTCTGGACTCTGCTGGAGAACTTAGGGATCTGGCAGGAAATAGACCACAGCCCAGGGTGATTACAAGCACACTCTGAGAGTCTGAGGCCATGTTAAGAGGCTATTATAGAGGCAACTCTGCTGAAGTCAGGACTCTTGGGAGAGGGGGACATGCACAAAGCATTTCTACTGCTAAGCAAATCGGCCATGACTTACTATGCAGATCTGCAGGGAAATAAATGAATAGAATTGAGCCTGAAAAATCTACTGGGATTGCAAATGCTTCTGTCATGTCAACACAAGCTGAGATTGGCACCTCAGGAAGAGTGGCTCATCTCTGACAGATTGCCCATGTATTCCTTAAGAAAATGAGAATTTAGGATGAGATTCAATCATAAATTATTCATTTGGGGCTTTTTTCATTTCATTTGAGAACATTCTCCTGGTCATTTCTTAAGTGAATTTCTCATCATTTACAAAGGCAGACAACTCTCAGTGAAGGAGCCAAATCATAAGCAGAGAGTCATGGGGTCTCCCCTCCTCAGAGGAAGAGACTCTGGTTCTCACTTGCTGCCACCCTCCTAGGTGAGTGGTACCTTCAGCCCAATTAAAGCTGTTAAGATCGCCATTGTTGTTGTTTTTCTTGTTAGGTTCCTTGTTAACATTTGAAAAATAAAGCCATCTTCACATAAAATTTGTAAGAACAGTATTTTTCTTTCCCCATCATCAAACCTGAAACACACCAAGATTTTCCTCTATGAAACGGCTGGATGTTTTATATGCTATATTTATGTCTCATTGTAAACTATTCATTGGTTTATAGACCTTGGGTCCTCTAGGAAGCATCACAAATCCTTATTATACTCCTTGGTACTAAATTTGGTGTTAGGATCTCTGATTTATCTGCCAAGCTAACTCACACGTAAACAGACATCTCTCTTAAAACTACTTCAAATTCAAGAACTAAAGAAAAAAAAAAACAGTTCATGCTAAAGCTCTAGAAGCTTGAAGTTGAAAGCTGTACCCTTGACATTTATTGCAATTATATTAGTGACAATAATGAAGATGACAATAAGGATGATGAAGAAATTATTTTTAGTTAGTTAATTTTTCATTTTGTTGACTTTCCCTTATGTAAGATAATAAAGATAGAAACAGGAGAAGTGCCATTTTGGAATTCTTTCAAAAAAGAAGCAAATGCTTTCTATGTGAATATAGCAATCTTCTTTACATGAAGAAATAAATCAACCAACATGAAGTGTCTGTGAAGTCCAATAAACAAGGCAATAAATAGTGATCATATGATGAATGCAGATCAAAGACTCAGTCCAAGGACATTGCTCTATATAAGTTCTCACCTTTTTCAGGAATGCCCCTATACAATATCTCCATATTAGTTTATATTATGATATTCTATCTGCTTCACAAAATTGTTCTGATGGGAATTTGTACAAGAGAAAATAATCATTTGAATCTCTTTAGAGAGAATATGAAGATGTGAGCATTAAAGTTTTTCAAAGATATGTATTGTCTCTGCTGTTCCCCTTTTAATGATCTTAGATATCAAAGCATTGCCCACGACAAAACTGCAGATAAATATTTTTCTCCTTTGACATTTTCAAAATACTGTAATATGTTGTTGCTGTTTTTGTTAGATGCCACAAGTTGGGTTCCACTCATAGTGACCCTACATACAGCAGAATGAAACGCTCTCAGACATTGTGCCATGCACAGCACTGCTGGCAGTGCTTCTCTGCTATTCATAGGGTTTGTAATGGTGGATTGTTTTGAGAGGGGACTGCCAGGTCCTTCTTCCTGGCCTGGTCTCCCATCCAAGGTCTAACCAGGCTGAACTTGCTTAGCTTCCAAGATCAAGTGGGACTGGATGTCAGGGTGTAATGTGTAGGCAGATGATTATGAACTCTCTGAAAATATATTCCTAGATATATTTGAATTATATTGTAAAAAGCAATCAGAATTAACTTAATTCCTCTTTGACATAATTTAGTAATGCTTTAGAGTGTATCTGGGACCTAAAAAATACTTAAGTAGTAAAGAGTGGGCAAAAGACTATGGCCTGAATCTTGTCTTCAAGTTAATCCAAATCAATTTGCCTTTTATTCTTTTACACAAAGTAAATTATCATTCATTTGTGAAGTAGAAAGAAAACTGATTTTTTGTTTTTGTTTTGTTTTCTAAATAGGATCTCCCTATATAGCTCACAGGCTGGCCTTGAACTTGAGAGCCTTCTGCCTCCACCTCCCAAGTGCTGGGATTACAGACATGTGTTACCATACCCAGATGGAAATTTTTAATGACTTTCATATAAAGACCCTCAGCAATCACATCATTGATTCTCCTATTCAATAAAGAAAACATGATAACCAGGGAAAGCCAACCATATTTTTAAGTAAATGTACACCTGTGTATGAGGTTGCCTAGATCAACCAAAATGATTCTCCCATAAATCAAGCTAAGATATTTAAAATTTTTTTGATCTGGCTTAATCTTACTCTTAGTTGGATCTGAAAAGTATTTTGAAACCATTCTAAATGTTATTAATGCAAGGAAAAACCCTGCCAAAATTTAATTCATGAAAAGAATCACAAAAAACTATTAATTTTGTAAGATAAAAAATGTTGATAAAGGACACTCAACTAAAAAATAGAAAACACTCTTACATTACTGCTTCCTTTTTTCTGAAGAACTTTGAGCAAGATATGTAACACTCTTCATATAGGCAATTAGGGATTCTCTTTTAAATCTTTGAAATTATGAGGTCAATTATTAAAAGATTAGTCCAGGAAATTTTAATAACTAAATATTCAAAAGGGTTGAATATAATTTACTTTTTATGTTTGCAAGACTTCCAATGCCTTTGAATTCTGTGGGTTTGTAGAATTATACCTCTTGACATCTTATAAAAAGATAAAAGAAAAATAATAGCAGTCCATGGATTTGAAACTGCCTACATAACAATCTCCAGAAAATATTGATTAGTAGATCAGTTCAAACCAAAGAGTCCCTTCTAGCTTTATGGTAAAGGAATCTGTCCATGGTACTGTTCTATTCAAATATTAACAGTGACGTGGATGAAAACATGGATTATCTGCTTATCAAATCTGTAGATGGCAGTGCTGATGCAGATAGTGATTCTGCCAGCTCATCATGTAAATAGGGAGCTGGTTTCAATGGGGTGGAATGGTGAATTGGATTGCATGAAAATAAGCAGGATAAGTTTAAAATTCTGTCACATGAATTTATAAAAAAGAGATGGTACAGCAAGATGATATATTCTCATAAACTACAATTCCCATTTGAAAACAGATAAACAGGTGTGGGTAGGAATTAATACTTATTGAATGCCTCAAACTCCTTACTGGGCAGTGGTAGGACATAACCATTATTATTGCTTTTTTACAGAGGCACAAGGAAGTAAAATAATCCCCTCTATCTCCTATAGATCCCAAGAGACAAACCTGGAATTTGGACCCATTGCAGTCATACTGGAAAGCCCTACTCTTTTCAATCTATCACCATGTATACAATTCTATAGAGAAACTATAATAACTGAAGCAAATCTGAGCTAGGTTAGCAAAAGTGTGATGCCAAATCAAAGGAGAGAGTACATTTCTTCCAGTACACTCTGATGAGATCATTTGTGAAATCTAACATCAAGAGTAATGCATACACTCAGCATTCATCAAAAGAGAAAAAATAAATCATTATGTTTATACAATGAAATGCTACTTGGCATTAATAAAAGCTATTGATATATGCAAGAAAATAGATGAATCACAAAAAAATCATCACATTGAGCAAAAGAAGCCAAACACAAAAGAGTATATACTGTTTGATTGTATGAAATTCACTAACAAGCATAAGTAGTCTGTGTTGATGGAAATCAGAACAGCATTGCCTCTGGAAGGGTTGCCTGGAAAGGAACATGGACAATGCTCTGGAATGATGAAAATGTTTTTTGTTCTGATGGGATGGTGTTTAGAGAGGGGTGCGGTATTCTCAACTCAGTAAACTGCACAATTAAGATTTGTGCAGGTATCAGGAAAACATGTCTGATATGAAACACAAAATCTAGGAAATATTATTTGCAAACATTTATTAGAAAAAGGTCCAGGAAAAGGGAAATCGAATGAGACATGATATTCATATTAAAAATGATAACATTCTACAATAGAGAAAGAAACTTTAGGGACTACATTTAGAACTAGACGGTGTAAGTTTTATCATAGTGTAGAAAGGGATTTCCATAGTGAAAAGCATCAAATATGGAACTCTCTGCCAATGAAGTTACAAGTTCCCCATGGCCAAGGTCCCAGGTAAAGCTGGACAGTCTCCCACTAGAAGGTCTGTAGAAGACAGTTGGCACCTAAGGCACTGCTCTCCCATTCTGAGGCTGCATGCATCTGTCTTCTGAAATACACTTGGAGTAGGCACAGATGAAGTTCTCGTCCTGCAGCCTTCAAACCCTCAACCTCATATCCAATGTACTGCCAACTCCAAGGACATACAGGCACTCTATGTCCACAAAGCCATGTGTCAGTAATTACTAAAAGCAATATCCACCCAAATGCCTCCACTCCAACCCAGTCACATGCTCTAGTCTCAGATTCTGAAGAACGGTGGTAAAATACCTTTACATGTTCAGTTTCTGCACTCCATGGCCTTTGCTGAACCAAAATATTCTTTGTTTATTTAACATTATTTATTATGGAGATAATACTATGTACCTAACATGTTCTGGACCCTGGAGAGATAGCAGAAACAAATGAACAAAAAAGGCCAACAACCCCCATCTTAGTGGAGTCTACATCCTTCTTAGTAGACATCAAGTGACCTAGGACAGGAATATCTCTGTCCTTCAGACCTACCCTTTCATGTTTAACTCTGCTGGAGATAGTATGTGATAAATAACTACCCATTAATTTAATTTGATGTGAGAAATGCATACAGTGAGAATATATTAGAAGCCTCTGGGGAAAACAAGACTTACCCAAGACTTAGACATCGTATTTTGCTACTCAGCCCTCTAAAAATCTGTTAGATGTCAGATGGTTGACAAAATGTTCATTTTCACTGTGTTTCTACACTCAATAACAAACCAACACAGTGTAGCTCAATGGGTTTACTCTGAATTTACAATTAGGCTAATGCTATGCCCCAGGGGGACTCCATGAGCCTTAGCAGAGCTTAACAAAATTGACTCCAATAAAATAGAAGGAACGATGTTACTGAGCTATATCCAATAAATCACTGAATCTATTAGCTGACATTAATTTATAATTTTAGGAACAGGGATAAAATTATTCACAATGGATACTTTAAATTGGGCGAGAAGCTCAGGTACCAAATTCAGAATGCAGCAAATCCTTCTGGAATAAAAAGCACAGAAAACAGTCTCTGCAGCAATAGCTTTGGGGAGTTGCCTTTAACCTTACTTAATGAGCCAATATAAAATGTTTAAGGGTACACCAATTCAAGAAGTTAAACTGATTAGACCCACATTTTAAGGTTTGCTGAAACACTGGCATTAAACTTTCCAGATTGATTCTCAAAGAAAAATTTGGTATTTATTACACATATATCAGAACTGAGGCATTCCAAAGGGAATTATATATTATGCATATACAAGGATGAGAATGACCAATTCTACTGGTAGCTCTGTCCACTTCCTTCATATGTAATCAATCTTTGCTCCCTCTTCTCATCTCCTCTCATCTGTGCATTTTTTATTATTAATATTTTAACTGTGTATATTTATGTAGTACAGAGTGATAATTCAGTTCATCTATACAGTATACAACTATCAAATCATGATAATTAACAATTCTATCCCTTAACATTTTTTAAATTTTTGATTATCATGTAATAATGATTGTACACACTTATGAGATACAGTATGATTTTAATTGCTTATAGTATAGTGGGTTTCATTATGGGATTTTCATACAATTGCATACTGTACTTTGCAGTTGCTCTCTTCCTCTTTGCCTCCCTATATTGCTCCTCCTTCCCCTCCCACTTGTCTTATCTCCATTCCCCTACCACTAGTTCCTTCCTTCCATTTTCCCGATATGTCCCCTGTATTTTTCAATATTAAATTCAAACAGGTGTGTGTGTGTGTGTGTGTGTGTGTGTGTGTGTGTGTGTGTGTGTGTTTTCCTTTAAGGTAGATCTATCTTCTAGCCTATAGCTTATCTAGCTTATAAGCTACCTAGCTTATAAGTAATAAGTGAAAATATGTTTTTTCTTTTTTTAGTCTAGATTATTTCTCTTAAAATGATAATCCCTAGATCTATCCATTTTGCTGCAAAAGTAATTTCATTCTTCTTTACTGCTGAATAATATTCCATTGTGTATATAAACCACATTTTTAAAATCTATTCACTGCTCATTCCTTGCAATTGTAAATAGTGCTGCAATAAACATGGAATCTCTGTGGTATGATAATTTAGCTGCCTTTGGTAATATACACAGGAGTGGTATAGCTGGATCATTTTGTGGTTCTATTTCAGTTACTACTTCCCAATGGAATCATGTTAAATTTTCAACAGAAATACAGAAAAACACATTTCTTCAAGGTACAAAATCAGCAGGAAGTAGTGGGTAAGCATATCTGTGTGAGTATCTGCAAGCATGAAAACTGATGCACTCATACATTAAGAAAGTGTGAAAAGGATGAGGAAGAAGAAAATCACACAGAAAATTCCAACTCTAAAGTTAATTCTGGTAAACAAAGGGCTCCACTGAAAAATGGAAGCACTATACAAAAGGGCACAATGACAACTTGCCGAAAGGAGAAATGGCAGGGTGGGCCCTGCAGCAGAAAGCTTGGGAATCTGTCAAAAACCCCTACCTACTTGATATTTTGGGAACCTCCTATTTGGGTCATTTATCACAACCTAGCTAAATGTTTAAACTAAATCTCACAGTGGGTGAAGTGATAAAACTGTTTCCTAACTAAGCATAAGAAATAACTTTATACACCTTTGGCAACTTTTCCTAAGTCACTCTGTATCACCTAAGTCACTCTCTATTATACCAAATGAATCCAAGAAAGACAAATGGCCTCAGGGAGCTGTCACCAGGCCCCAAGGGCTTCCCCTGGGCAGATGATATTCTGATAAAATGGCAGTATCAGTGACTGGCCCGTTCTAATATTAACATGAGAAACTTTGAATTGGGGGAAATTGTAAATAGAAACTGGGAAATATATAGCTTGTATATATGTATATATGTGCACATACATATAAGCACACATATGGAAAAGGGAGAGGCATAATTGAAAATGTGAAGATAGTTCAATGCATATAAATAAATTCTTCAGAGAGAAGAGATAGTGAAATAGGGCCAAAAAAGGCAACCAACAAGAAGTTTTAACTGAATAAGTCATTTTCCTAGAGAAGGGCCAAAAAAAAAAATTATTGCCACAATTAACAGTAACTTCACATCCTGAAATAAAAAGAGTTGTGATATAATTTGACACATATCTGAATGTCATATATAAGGTATTATGATAGGTGCTCTTAGGATATATAAAGGGATTTTAAGCATAAAGAATTCCTTGGAGATTTTTGTAACATGGCAGGGGAAATTAGGAATACAGAGATTCCCACACTGATCCTAAAAGGTCAATTGTGAACCAGATCTTTAAACCACAGAGGCTTTCCCATGGGCAAAACCACAGAATGGAAGAAATATTACTTTACATCTGAATTTACTGACTGGAAAATTCAGGCTATTAAGAGGGAAAGAATGAAAGGTAAATTACAAATTTGTATTTTGAGTCAATTGGAAGTTTAAGCTGCTACTTATAACTGTCAGACTCTAGTCCCAGCCCTATGCTAACTTAAGAATTTTCTTTAGAATAATGCACATGGATGGGCTTTTTATCCAAGTCTGTGGTCATATACTACTTAAATACATCCCAAGACAATTTATTCCATAATCCACCTGCCTTGGAGTTGTACTATTATTAAAATTCATGATTTAATTTTAAATAATGGTTTTGCCTTCCAGATTTTATTTGGTTAATTTTTCCCTATTCATAAACACAAAGTATAAAATTTCCCCAAAAGTTTCCAAAAAGGAGTTTACAGTAAACTGAAGAATTTACCTAGAAAAATTCCCTTTAGCTTCTAGTGATGGAGAGAGGAAAAAGTGCTAAGCAACTGGTTCCCAACTAAGTGTAAATGAACAAGAAGTCACTTCCCAAACTGTGGCCAAAGAGAAAAACAGAGTGTCTGACAAGTTAAAATTAGAACTTACATCAGTGGAGTAATTTCTCAATAGCAAAGTTTTAGAAATTTCATATTCCCCCTGCTGCCCAGGTTCTCCTGATACACTACAAAGAAGAGGTATTGGTTAGGTGAAAGCTGAAATTGGGTGTGTCTCTTCCCTGTAAAACTGAGATCTAGATTAGAATTAATACAGTGAGACCAGAGAAAAAAATTGAGTTGTGTTGATATAATATCAATAATTGTGTATACTTCTCTAGGGATGCATTATTAATTTGGTAGATTTTTAAACAGGGAAACATTTTTAGCAGATATGAATGATATGCCTAGAATGCAATACTCAAGTCATTAGAGGGCTACTATTTACCCCTGTGGTGACTGTGCAAATAAGAAAAGTGAGATTCTGGGGAAGGAAGATGGCAGCTTGGTACCAGCCTCCATTAATACAAGGCTCACCAAACAGACAGAACAGGAAGGCACAAAGTTTCTCCCAGAGAAAAAACAGGAAATCTCCATAAACAATTAAGGTGGTAAAAGAATAATCATGCTGAAAATAGAGACCTGCACAGCAGGAAGGAAAGTGCATAACTGAGCCTAGCCACAGGAAAGACAGGATACACACCAGAGACTCAGCTGCATGGCTACCTGGTAAAGAAAATTAAAACCACCAAAAGGCCCAATTTGCACAGAAAGGAACATTCACCCAAAGTTATTATTATTTATCTAGAGTCCAGGAAGCACCTAAGAGTTTTGTAAAATTGGTGCCAGAAAAGCACATCTATTGAGAATATAGGGAAGAATTCCCACACTTAATGAACTTAATATGGGTGACCTGTGCCAAGGGGCAGTCTGCAAAATTATCCTGGCCTGTGACTAAAGCTAAGGCAGAGGAAGCTGCCTGGTGCCTGAGTACCTGTAAAACACAGGCACAGAAACTGGGAAAGGGATAAAGTGAGCTCAGCACTGGTAAATGGCAGCCTGCACTAAACCTATGAGGCAGCACCAAGGCACCTGCAGTGCCAGCAACCTGGGCAAGTGAGGAGGCACACAAGGTCTTGGTGATTTAAAATTTGCTGGGAAGCCTGAGAGGTGCCCTCTGAATTATCCTGTCCCAAGACTGAGACAAAAGCAAAGAGAGCTGACCCACTGCCAAAGCATCTGTGAGGCATAGGCATGGAGACGGGGGAAAGGATCCCACAGGGAGTGGTCTCGGCACTGGTGGCTGGCAGCCTGTTACAAGGTGACAAGAATGGAACCAAGGCGCCCAAGATCAGTCCATACAGGAAAGCAGAGGAGACTTGCCTAGTCTTTGTAAGTTAGACATTGGTCACCTGCCTTGAAGATGCTAAAGGAATTCACATATTGAGAAATAAGGAAGGTATGCCTGGAATTTGTAATTCAGGCGTCCACAATGGCTGTTGTGAATCCTATTGGAAGGCATCCAGCTGGAGAATCTCTTTATACATGGAGGAGGTAGGACCTAGCACTCAAAGGAATGTGCAAGCCTCAGCAGAAAAACACATGAAACATGAAAGGACATGCTGAATGGCAAGATCCTATAGAGTAAAACACCTCAATGGATAATTTCAGGGTAACCAGATTCCTGGAGATACCTGAAGGAGAATTTAGAATCAAACTTATAAACATGCTAAAAGACCTCATAGATGTTACCATGAAAGCAATTGATTCACTGGCCAAAAGATACTTAATTTGGAAGAACAATTCTCCAGAAAAATAGAAATTCTGAAGAATTAAGCAGAGGTCCTTGAGATGCAAGGAAAATTAAACCAACTCAGCATCATGATATTTTTTGTTTTTGTTTTTGTTTTTTGCAGTACTGGGGGGTTGAACCCAGGGCCTCGTGCTTGCATGCTCTGCAAGTGCTGGACCAGTGAGCTGCACCCTCAGCCCATTTTCTTACTTTATGAGACAGGGTCTTGGTAAATTACACAGACTGCCTCTGGTCTTGAACTTGCAATCCTCCTGCCTCCTCATCCTGAGCTGCTGGGACTACAGGCATGCGCCACCATGCCCGGCTAGCATTATGATAGTTTCAGGACTACACAAAGCTGAAAATAGCTGAAGCTGAGGAAAAGACAAAAGACCTTATTACTCACATGCCAAGATAGAAAGAATGATGAAACAAAATGACCAAGATTTTTAAGAGTTATCATGATATGAAGAAATGAAAACTACAAATTCAGGGGATCCACAAAGGAGCCAAAAACAATACAAGAGGATTAGGAAATTTATGCCAAGAAATATTAGATGAAAGATTCCCAAACCTAAAGCAAGAACTGGATACCAATATACCTGAAACATTCAGAACCACAAACAGTAGACCAGAACATATCCTTGCCACAATACATTATAATTGTAATACTAAATCTAGAGAGCAAAGAAGGTCTTCTGAAAGCTGCAGGAAAGAAATGCCAACTCACAAAGGTAAACCCATCAGAATATCAGGAGACTTCACAATAACAAGGTTAAAGGCAAGGAATGCATGGACAGACATCATCCAAGTTCTGAAAAAGAATAACTGCCAACCAAGATTATATTCCCCCACATGTCTCTCAGTTTGCTAAACTGTGGGGCCATACATGTTTCTCTGATGCTGAAAATACCAGTATTACAAATAACAGCAGGGACACCTATGGTGGATAAGTTTTAGCTGAGCTTCCAGACTAGGACAGACTCAGGGGTAGAACCTGGCAGAACACTCCTGAAACAATTAGCTATTGAAAACTCTATGAATAGCAGAGGAACACTGTCAGATATACTGTCAGAAAATGAGCACCCCTGATTGGAAGGCATTCAAGAGATGATGAGGGAAGATTGCCTCCTCAAAGTAAACTCTAATGATGGAAATGGAGAAAAGCCCCAGGGACTTCCTTTGCTGATGTGGCATGACTCAAAATGAGGAACAACTGTAAACATCCATGAATAACTGGAATGTGGAATATACGTAGTATGAATCTAAGAAAACTATAAATTGTCAAAGGGCAATGGAGCACATGAACATCGACATTCTAGGCATCAATGATCTAAAATGGACTGGCATGGGCCCTTTCGAATCAGATAATTGTTTGATCTATTATGTCACAAATGACAAAAAGAAATTGATTCATCATAAAAATAGATATCTCAAGATCAGTCCTGAAATAAAATGCTTTCAATGATAGAATAATATCTATACACAGTCAATGAGGAAGGATGAAGGGAGAGAGATCAATCTCAAGTAAACAGCACAACTTCATGAATATACTAGAAAATTAAGGGAATAAAATCCAAATAAGCACCAGAATTTTACTACATACTAGCCATAAGGCTCCACAAAGTTTGTGGGTCAATGAAAGTATAACTAAAAGTAATGTAAAGGATGCATAATGGAAAATGCCAATGCTGTATTACTCCGTACCCCATCATCATTCACTAATAAGGGAAAAATTATCTATATACCTACAAGGAAGGCCACTTAATATGCCTATTTTTCAAATTGACATCCTCAACACTAAAACCACAAATGAAGATAGGGAAGATGTTTACCAGGTCTGGCAATCAAAAATAGATTGAACATGCAATCAGGATATACTGATAATTACTTGTGACTGAAATGCAAAAGTTGGAAACAAAGAAGGCAGCTCAGTAGTCAGAATATATGGTCTTGATGACAGAAATGATGCTGGAGATTGCATGATAGAATTCTATAAGGCCAATGACCTTTTCATTGGAAATACATTTTTTTCTCCAATATAAATTGTGAGTATACACATGGAGCCTGCAGCCGTAGCACTGTGGTATCTGATCCCATGAGATTTTGGAAGCTAAGCAGGGTGGGGCCTGGTTAGTACTTGAATGGGAGACCTCCTGGGAATACCAGATACTGTAGGCTTGGGAGAATGACCCAGCAACCCACTCCCAAAAACCAATCTGCCATTGAAAACCATATGAGTAGCAGAGAAACACTGACAAAGTGTTTCGCCTGTTGTACATAGGGTCACTATGAGTTGGATACCAACTCAATGGCACCTAACAACAACATACACATGGAACATATAGAAATTAAATTGACTACATTTGTGGAAAGAGATGATGGAAAACTCAATATCAAAAGTCAGAACAAGACCAGGTGCTGATTGTTGATCAAATCATCAACTGCTCAGGTACAGGTTCAAACTGAAACTGCAGAAAATTAGGACAAGTGTATGAGAGCCATGGTATGAGCTTGAGTATATCCTGAGTTCAGAGACCACCTCAAGAACCAGTGTGATTCATTAGACACTAATGATAGAAGATGAGATGATTGGTGGCATGATATTAAAGACATCATTTTTGAGGAAAGCAAAAGGTTATTAAAAAGACAGGAAAAAAGAAAAGACCAAATTACATGTCAAAAGAGACTCTTCAATTTGCCTTTGAATGTCAAGCAGCTAAAATAAAAGGAAGACATGATGATGTTAAGGAACTAAACAGAAGATTTTAAAGGGGAGCTCTAGATTAAAAATTAAATATTATAATGACATGTGAAAATAGCTAGAGATAGAAAACCAAAAGGGAAGAGCACACTCTGTTTTTCTCAAGCCTAAGGGATTAAAGAAAAACTTCAAGGCTCAGTGGCAATAGTGAAGGATTCTACAGGGAAAATATTAAATGATGAGGGAAACATCAAAAAATTCATTACATAGACTCATACCAAAAAGAATTGGCAGATAACCATTTCAAGAGGTTGTATATGATCATATTAGGGTCTGCACTCTGAGTTTCTGGGTGTTGGGCCAATATTCTGAGGCTCTAGCAACACGAAGAAAGGGAAAATTGTATATTGATGGACAACTATCATCTCTGCCACAAAAAAAGTTACTATTAAAATCTATGGACATGCATGTAATCCCAGTGACTTGGGAGGCTAAAGTGGAAGGCTCAAGAGCTCGAGGCCAAAGGCAACCTGGGCAACTTAGTGAGACTATCTCAAAAAATGTGGGACTGAGTTATAGCTTAGTGGTAGATCACTTGTCTAGCATGGACAAAGCTCTGGGTTCAATCCTCCAGTCCTGGCAAAACAAAGAATTTTCTTTTAGCTAGAAACTTGTGATAAACTCCCAAGAGAAGTCTAAAGTTTGTGTAATATATTGCAAAAAAAAAGCCCTGGGCCAGCTGGGAGAAAGACAAATACAGCCATCAGGCTGTTGGTCAAGGTGTCATCCTGTCCAAGAGCTGTACCCTAGCCAAGGGCCCCTTCTTTGTCACTTATCCCATGGCAAAGACCCACGAAGATAGCCAGCCACTGTGCCCACATGGCAGTATTCACCCCTAAAAGTTACCTTCCTCTAATTTACCTATACAGAGCAGTACTCTTTTTCTAATCCTGAGGTTCTAGGGGTTAGAGCTTCAACATATCTTTCTGAAAGGACACATTCAACCTATAACAGCATTTGTATTGTATATTGGTTAATAAAGTAAATAGTGTACCTCTTAATGAGTCACAAAAACTGTTTGAAAAATTCTACCTTAGCTCAATCTACTTTAATAACTCCAGCCTTCTTGCCTTTTCCAATACAAAACAAGCTAAACAAGCTCATTTCCCATTCCAGCATTTTAGCATTTGCCACTCTGTCTACAGATCTTCTTTTTGAAGCCACAGGTTTACTCTCTCCATTTATCCAGAACACCCACATTGTCTCCCAGAGAGATTTGCCTGTCTACTTTGTTTAGATAGTGCCTTCTGTCACTCTATCCTTTGACACCATGATTTTTCTTCACAATCCATAGCACTCCCTAATATTTGAGAAGCATATTTACTTTTTTCCCCTCCACTACAATGTGAGGACCTTCAGCCATATCATTGTGGCTTCTGATCCCATCAGATCTCAAAAGCTAAGTAGGGTTGGGCCTGGTTAGTATTTGGATGGGAGACCGCCTGGGAACACCAGGTGCTGCAGGCTTGGGAGAAGGACCAAGCAACCCACTCCCAAAAATCAATCTGCCGTTTAAAGCCCTATGAATAGCAGAAGCACAACAATAGTGTTTCACCTGTTGTACATAGGTTCACTATGAGTCGGACACTGACTCCAGAGCACCTAACAAAAACAACACAATATGAGCAATCACATGGGCAAGCCTCTCAACAGTAAGCCCTCAAATCCACATTGTTAAATGAAAGAATCTACATCAGTAGAGGAAAGAAACAAGAACCAAGGGAGAGCAAGCAAAGGCTATTTATCCTGAGCTTGCTTAGAGAAAGGACATCAGCCTCCATGACTTCTGTTTGGCAGAAACTCGGAGACAAACAGAGTAGGAAAGTTGGTATATTGCCTTAGTCTGGTTTCTGCTGCTACAGCAGAATACTACACTTTATAATTTATAAAGAAGAGAAAGATATTTGGCTCACAGTTGTGGAGCCCGAGGAGTCCAAGAGCATGGTACTGGCACCTGCTAAGCATCTAATAAGGGCCTTCTTGGTGCATCCTAACATGGCAGAGGCATCACATGGAGAGCAAGTGTGCCAGCTCATGTCTCTTTCTTACAAGGCCATGATGGGTCCCCAATCCTTATCAACACAGTTAATCCTAATTATCTCCCAAAGGCCCCACTTCCAAATACCATTAATGTATGAATTTGGGTATTAAGTTTCCAACACTGCATTTTAGGGGAAGATACAGTCAAACCAGAGCATAATTGAAAAAGGAAACACTTCAGGTATGTCCTGATTGGAGGATGTTAATACAGGGATGCTGTAGGCAAGCTGTACTAGTGAGTATTCCTTTGTGATTGTTGTTAGGTGCCATCAAGTCATGTCTGACTCATAGCAACCTTCATAGGGTTTTCAATGGCTGTTTTGGGATTGCCTTGAGAGTGGATTGCCATGCCCTTCTCCCATTTTTATGGTGCTGAGAATCGAACTGGGGACCTCAGAGACTACATAACAGTGCTCTACCAACTGAGCTAAACCCCACCCCTTTGTGATTGTTTGTTGTTGTTGTTGTTGTTGTTAGGTGCCATCGAGTCGGTATCCGACTCATAGTGACCCTCTGTACAACAGGGGAAACACTATTGTCAGTGCTTCTCTGCTGTTCATAGGGTTTTCAATGGCAGATTGATTTTTTGGGAAGGGGTTGCCAGGTCCTTCTCCCAGCCTACAGCTTCTGGTGTTCCCAGGCGGTCTCCCATCCAGGTACTAACCAGGCCCAACCCTGCTTAGCTTCCAAGATCTGATGGGATCGGATGCCACAGGGCTACAGCTGCAGGCTTGTGATTGTTTAGGAGTATGTAAACAATTGGTTTTTATGCTTAGTACTAAATTGAAAACAGGGACCAATTAAGGAAGCTGTCAGGAATCAAGTCCTGGCTGTTCTAGGCGGTTACAGCGGTTATTCTTTGGCTTCTTTGACATCCGACTTCTTACAAGTCTGGCATAGAAAGCAAGTTGGCTTCCTGAGCTAGCAAATGTAAATAATGGGCTGGTTGATGCAAATTTGAGTCAGAGTTCTATTTTATATATGGCCAGACAAATATTCATTGTAGATTCAGTCTCACTATAAAAAGAAAACTGCTTGTAAATGCATAGCAAAAGAACCGACAGATATTGCTAACTGCCAGTGTCTGGTAGGGTATGCCTAGTGGTGGGAGAAGAGGCACTTTCATTTTACATATATATATATAGTCTCTATTTTCACAATAATCCCATATTGCATTTAATTTAGAAAAATTAAAGAGTGCAATCAAGCAAAGGCAATTGTAAGCTATACCACTCACTTGGTATTTGCAAAATCTGATGAAACTATTTGCTTATTCAGGCTGCTGCTATTGTTCTTTTCATTTTGTAGTGGTTATTTTGTTTTTCTGAAAGTAAAATAAGTTCACACATGTGCTAAATCCTATCTTGGAAATTTTAGTTGATATATTCTGAGTGAACCTCAGGGATTTTTCATTTTCAACTGAAACCTTAAAACCTAACTTTTCCATTTCACATTTATTCAACAAGTGTGTACTGAGTGACTAATATGTTCCAGATATTTTCTTTCCTAAAAAGTAAGGGAAATGTCATGGTCAAAAGAACTTGGTGAATTCAAATTGAATTAAAGTTTAACTTGAAACTTCTGCTTACCTAGGGACATATCCCCATCTTGTGGAGATTTAGGATGTCTTCAGTAATGACAATGTTCATGTTGCATTTTTACAACCACAGATGTCATGTGGAATAATTGCTCAGTTGACTAGAAAATCCCAGTAACCAAAATAGTTCATCACCCAAGACTTCTGAATATCAGAAATTTCACTATAGTCATTTAAGCTAATTCTTAGCGAAGGAAATAACCTGTGAGGATCATTTCTTAATGTTTTCTAAACATATTTGCTATCAGTATTACTGTCAATGAATGTCACTGTACTTGGCACACAGCCTTTGGACCTCAGTATATTGTGTTATAATTGTTAGCACCTGTGTGCCAGGTACTAGATCACATCTCTGTGTCCCTATCACCCAGGTGAGTACCTAGCATATAGAAGGTGTTCAAGGTTTTGAAAGAAGAGCAGACACCTCAAGGCATAACATGGATCTGTAAGAAATTCATTTAATTCATTTATAACAGTTATGTACAGTACCTATGGGTACAGTGATTTTTTTAAAAAATATAATCTCTCAATTTAGAAAGGAAAATAATTATAGAATAACGATTTTCAAGCCAGAAACATTACACTGAAAGAAGTACTACAGATGACAAGTTCTACCACGGTTCAGAGAGGTGAGAAATTACTTCCTGTTGGGATCATTTTAAAAAAGACCTCACAACTGTGAGTTTTTAAAAATGAAGTAAAATAAAAGAGAAAGGCCTCATATTTCAAATTCACTTGAGGATATACCCTAAGGCCATTCACAAAAGGATTAATATACCACATATCAAGGCCCCATCATAATAGTTATTGTTTGGAAAAACATTGTCCTTACATAAATGTAGTAAATATACTATGAACAATTTGGCTACCTTTTATTAATTTACTGTAGGAACCAATTCTATATAACAAAAATAAAGCCCTTACATTGACATAAGATTCAAATTCATCATTAACATAGAGCGGACATTCGGTACATGTTCAAGGGTGGATAAAACTTTGCCTGTAATTCAGACTGCTTTGGAGGTTAACATGAATTTGTATAACTCACCCACTTATACTATATAGGCTGTCAGGAACCTAACATCCTTTGCTTCCATGTCTATCCCTAAACCCTAAACCTTTGAAGATTTGTGTGAACATTTGTTAAATATACTGTATTATATAAGTATTTTGATGAGTACTTTTATGTAGTTACTTTATATCATCCTCACATACTCTATGAAGGAAGAATTATTTCTTCCATTTTACAAGTGAAGAAATACAGTTCATAGGCTGACCTATTCAAGGTCAAATAGCTAGGAAGTCTCAGTTGGAACTTAAACCCTTATCCGCTGCTCTTTGCACAAAGGGAAGCTACCTTGAAGGCTACTTGATTTCCATAAGATTTTACACCAAGTTCCAGTTCTGACCTTTACAGGCATAGACTAATTAGCTCTTCTACCTTACAGAAGTTACTTCACTCCACTATACTTCACTGTACTCGATGGCAATAAAGGGAAGAAAATTACACCTATCTGGCCTACTTCAAGTTGTTTTAAAAGAAAATCAGAGGTAAAAGGCATAAGTATACTGCTTAAAAGTATGGATTCTGGAGTCAGCTGCTTGGGTATAAATCCCACATGGGTGAGTTATTAACTGTACAGCCAGAAAGAGGTTGTTAAACCCTCTTAATTTCTGTTGCTTCATTTGTAATATGAGGATAACAAGGATTTCTACCTCCTAGGATGGCTCTGAGGATTAAATGAGATAATTTATATAGAGTCCTCACTAGGATGCTTATAACAGTACTTGTAAATGTTAGCTATAGTTATTAACATAAACATCAAAAAGCACTTGGAAAAGAATAAGATATAACTGTGAGATGATGATGATGATGATGATGATGATGATGATGATGGTCTATTCTAAGCCAAGTAAATAATTCGTGTCTGGCCCTAAGTTTCAACTTTTTTCCATTTATCCAAAGAAAGAGCAGATCTGTCCTAGAAGTGCAACCAGAGTACTCCTTAGAAGCAAGGATGGCTACACTGAATCTTACATATTTTGGACATACAGTCAGGAGGGACCAATGCCTGGAGAAGGACATCATGTTTGGGAGAGAGGCAGGTCAAGAAAAAGAAGGAAAACCCTCCACTAGATGGATTGACACAGTGTCTGCAATAATCGACTTATAAATAAGATCGTGTGCCTGGCACAGAATCGGGGAGTGTTTTGATCTGTTGTACATAGGGTTGCTATGAGTCAGACTCAACCGGACAGCACCTAACAACAACAAAAACAACATCTTTTAATAAAATATTCTAAGAATAGTAAATATTTTTGCATAGTGGGAACTCAAGTAGAGGTCAGAAGAAGCTTGTATCTGTCAGAATTCCTGCAGAAAATCAACATACTCAAAGTGTTCAATTTTAATGAAAGGTCTATTTTCAAAGGTATGTGCAGGGCTCAGGAAGTCCCAGTGATGGGACACTAGAATATACACACACCTGAAGCTTTCCTTCTCCCTCAGGCAGAATAAAGATGTAGATAGTAGTGTTACCAAACCTGAAGAAACTTAGGGCCAAACAAGAAAGTAGGTATTGGAAATTGCAGATGGCTTATGGTCAATAAATTCCCAGCATCTCCTATTGTCCAAATCCAACTGGAAGTCAGCAGCCAAGAAACCCAGCATAGAGGCATAGAGGGTAAGCATCCATGTACCACCTCAGGGTAGAGTAAGGAAAGCAGACCTTGTTCAGCAAATGGAGAATAGTTAATACCTAGTCCTAAATGTTAAACAAAAATGTAGTCAGCAAAACATACAGTGATCTCCTTTAGCACAGTGGCCAGTCTTAACTACTGAAATACAACAGCCAAAGTTCAAGCACTGGCTATGCCACTTGCTAGCTTAATGTCTTTGACAGGTCACTTATCCTCTCTGTGCTATAGTTTTATCATTTGCAAAGTCAGGATAACAGTAATATTTATCTTCTAGGGTTGCTGTGGGAATTGTATTAATATCTGTGTTGTGCGCAGAGATACTTAACACTATAAATTTCGGCAATTATTACTATCCCTTTGTTTTAGGGTGAGATTATAAGTGTGCAGTATAAGTGAGCTCTTTGGCTAATAGGAAGAGGACATGATTATAATTTTTACAAGAAACATACAAGGAAAGCACATTGACTTTAATTGCACTGTGGTGGGAGGTGGACTTAATAAGCATAAACACAACCTTAATGTCAAGCCTTCATCAAAACTCATACTGGAGAAGTGCCACATTTTGTAGACTTCCTGGGCATCTGCTGTGCTTACCCAACTCAAGAGTCAGAATACAAAAAGGCTCTGACTACAGATGTGACCCATCAGGAAGTTCACCTAATGCACAAACATACATTAACACAAACCCTTTACACTCTTCCTTCTGCAGCAGCAGCAAACATGACATTTCCAAAACAGGCTTCAACTTGCCATTTTCCTTTTCTGCAGACCCAAATTGCTTTATTACAAGTTTTGCAGATGATGTCAGGGTTCCTGTCAGGAAGACCAGATGGAATTTGGAGCTGGTAAACAACAGCAGAGAAGTAAGGTCCCTGAAAATCAGCCGGATGTTGTCACAACATGGCATCCCAGACTCTAAACACTGCAGGCCTGGCAGCCATCCAATAGGTGGAACTTCCTTAATCCAGAAACATGAGCACATTTGAAGGAAATATGAGGAGGTTCTTCTTTAAGTAGAGGAGATAAAATAGAAGAATAATCAGAAAAAAAATGAATTAACTACTTAGAGAAGCAAGGAGGGTGTCAAAGCAGCAAAATATTTGCCAATAGAAACACCAGGTGAATGTCAAAAGTCGACATTTAAGGCAATTTAAATCACACCAAGGTTCTTAGAATAAAAAGGCACCCACTGTATTTTCTCAGGCACACTCACCTCAGATACATAATAGTGTCATCTCTTCACAATAAATGTTCCCTGGCTCATGTACATCCACAAAGCACACAGGGCCATACTCACCCCCAACTACCTCCCCCACCCCAGATGACGACCATTTTATCAAGAAATGTCTGTTTCAATTAAACTTCACTTTACAATCTTGAACCTAATTTAGCTTGGGAGAGATGTGTTTCCCCTCATTACTACTATGACTGTTGCCAAAATAAGGACATGAACACCTAGGGTTTATATTTGTTGTTAGGTGCCATCAAGTTGAGTCGGTTTGACTCACAGCTACCCTCCTAGGGTTTTCAATGGCTCATTGTTTTGAGATTGCTGACTCAAAGTACAAATCTCTCAGAACTTTAGAATATTTAGAATCATCATCCCATTGAATACTCACAAATGCCATGTAAAGTAAATAGGAACATTTTTTATTTTTTTCATCTTGCCAACAAGAAAACTGTGGATTACATTAGTGAAACTTAGAAAAAATCATGAGTGTTTCCAAAACATAAGAAAAAAAATGGAGAAAAGTAAAGTCAAATACTACAAAAGGAAATAAAGTTCTCCAGCTGTTAAAGATGGGTGAAATATGGATAGAACAGTATATATTGCACTGAAATTTAGTTGTCTGGTGAGACCATCAATCACCATTTGGGCAAAATAGCTTGTCAAGTTGAGCCTACCATGAATCCATGCAACACTGAGGGACCACTAGTGCTGATTAACAAAATGAAGACCTGCCCTTCCTCAGGAAGTGATTGAATAGAGCAAAGATCAAGGCAGAATAAGAGCCTGCTGAGATCAAAATCTCAGAACTCTCCAGGGCAGAGATAAAAAAAAAAAAAGGCCCATGCTAAATGTGAGGTCTCTCTGGTTCCCTGGAATCCCAAAAGGCTAAAGTAGTTTCCCAGCCTTTGTCATTGAGAAATGAAAGGGGACCAAGTGGAAGAAGAGGTCCTGGGGGGAGGGGGTGCAACTCAGTACTAGGGTGACCAACTTCCTGTGTAGGGACGCAAATGGGCCTGCAAATGCTTCCCAATCCCCCTCCTACAAGTTGGAATGAGAGTCTTAATATCCCACCACTAGTTTAGGGCTGGTGGTTAGTTGCAAGTTAGCAAGTCATTCAGCAAGCAGTGTAGGGAGAAAGGTTCTGGATAGAGTTGGTAATTTGAGTAAAGGAAGTAACAAGGCACACCTTCAGTAACACCTTTTTTTTTTTTTTTTGCATCATGGCAGATACTTTGCTTTGGGGGGTAGGGAAGTGTGATCACTACCTAAGGGCTTAAACTGTTTAGCCAATGTTCCCCAGGAGAACCACCTACTGGTGGCTCTGAGTATGTAATTTGTGGGGACCAGTACAAAAGGAAAGTATAGGGCTGGAGTTAGGGATAAGAATTCAATATCCTCTTTCCATGGGCCACTACAATGGTAGAACAAGTCCCAAGGCATTGTGACTTTCCTGCCTGAATGCACTGAGTTCCTGGATGAGGGATAGACAAGAGGCCTTCACTGAGTTGCCCACAAAAGTACTATAGTCCTTCCAGCCATGGGCAAAGGTAAATAATTTCTTTTTCTGCCTCTGGACAGAGCAGGGCATCGTCCAACCCAGATCTCACCAAACTCACACCTAGGTCACCACCCCAGGCAGAGAGCAATAATAGTTACAGGACAAGAAAGGGATGGAAAGTTTAGGTGGGCCCAGAACAGGAAGGGGATGAGAAAAGGCTGTGAAGAACTCTTCCAGGGAGGTGCAGGGGCAGCAAGACGTGGGCTTCTCTAGGGATCAAGGCTGAGCCATGGCACATGTTCCATTTTCCCTTCAGACTTTACTTCCAAAACACAAATTCAAAGACACAATTGTGAAGAGGTTACCGTGGCACCCTCCTTGCATTAAACCCTTAGTGTTGGGCCCTGTAGAACTGCACTGGTTTTACATCTGTAAAGCCAGATTGGTGCACTGCCCTAGCAGGGCATGTGAAGCAGGATGGAAGAGGTCAAGCTTCAGTCAGAAACCTCACACCAAGGTACCTAACAACTCTTCAGGGTTCTCCAGAAGCAAAGGCTATTGTCTTGAGAGCTCCACATGGTGGAGGCTTATCCATCTGAGGGAATGGGTAGATGTGTCAATAGCTGAGATGACACCATAGGCACCACACATGGTAAGTAAACTTGCCACCTCCAATCTGGCATTGTTCACATAAGTGAACACTAATTACAAATACCATGTTAAGGACAGGCTGGGATTTAGCTCAGTTGGTAAAGTGCTGTGCTGCAGTCTCTCAGGTCCTAAGTTCAATTCCCAGCACTGCAAAAATGGGAGAAGGGCCTGGCAATCCACTCCCAAGGCAATCCTGAAACAGTCAGCCATTGAAAACCCTATGAGGGTCACTATAAGCCGGATACCGACCCGACGGCACCTAACAACAACAACAACATGTTAAGGACACCTAATTCTCCACTGCAATTATATAATACATCAAATGCTTTTTCATTGCTGTGAAAAAATGGGTGGGAAAACCATTTAAGGGGCTAAAGGTTTACTTTTGCTCATGGTTTCAGTGCAGGGTGGGCTGGCTCAATTGTTTCTGGGCCATGGTAAGGCAGAATATCATGGAGGAATATCATGGTAGAACAAAGCTGCTCACCTCACAGTGGCCAGAAACAATGAGACACAGACCATGCACACCCTTCAAAGGCATTCCCCTCAGGGACCCATCTCCTCCAATCAGGTCCCACTTCCTACCAATTCCCAATAATGCCATAAAATAATAAATCTGTCAATAGATTGATGAAAGCAGAGGCCTCATGGTTCAATTACTTCTCAATGATTGGATTCATAATCTAGGGCCCATAAATTCAACACATTAGGCTACTGGGGGGACCCTTCATATCCAAACCATAACAGAAAATGTCTCCTTTCCTTTCAGCACCTCAACTCCCTAACACCAGAGGGAAAAGCTTAGGGAAGAGGAATTATGAAAAGTTAGACCAGCATGTCAAAATGAATCACATTATGATGTACATTAAAAATTTCTAATAAAAAAAAAAAAAAGTTAGACCACACAACTAATAAACACTCTCAGTTTCCAGACAGAAGTCTAGCCTTTGCTGGGTTTAGAGGGAAGGAGTAGAAAGTAGAAAAGCCCTGAAATGCCCATGAAGTGAAGGTAATAAAAAGAACAGCAGAGGTTTTAAGAACCAAAATGAGATTGTTTTCATTTCCAACATGACTGAAACATTAAAGAATCAGCCCAAAATGTCATTGAGGGAGTTGGCTTCCTGGCAGGAAAGAAAAAAAGTCAGTGGATACAATGCAATATTGGAAAATAAAGTCATTGCACTTTTATATCTAATGAGTGGAACCTGCTCTACCAGGACGGTTATACTCAGTGTAACCTCAGTGATGGTTCCAGGAAAAGGAAGAGACTTTGCTTTTCAAAATCCTTGGGAGAAAGGGCAGAGTTTCTGCATACAAATCATTATTCCTCTCTGTTAGACTTCGGAACATGCACTCATCATGTGACTTCCCAGCCAAAAATAGATGACCTGTGTCTCCTAAAATAGGAATGCTTAGCAATTTGCAAATGATATCCTGTTGCCAGTACTTGCAACAATTTCAGAAGTTTCCCAATTATTTGGTTAAATTAATTCTATGCAAGCTGTGCCCTCATCCAGAATATGATTTAATTACATGTTCTCATATTAGTCTCAGTGAGAAATGTACATTACAGGCAAATTTTCAGATTGATTGGTTCCTAGAGAACTATCTGTCTAAATTACATCAAGGTTATGCCTTGGTAAGAACACATGATTATGACTGCTTGACCAATCCATTCAATGAAATAAACTGTGAATCACCTTAATATACAGAATGTACCAGTTGTTATGACAAACTGACAAAAGAATAGTTTCTACATCATGTAAACAAAGTGAAAGGTCTTGTCTTTAACTCTGAGTTTGAGGAAAATGCAAATTTGAGTCTTGTCTGAAACCCATTTGTTTCTTCGCAAAACTATTTTTGTGCTGAAAAGGCAACCAGGTCAATTTTTTGGACATATGCCACCAATGGTCAGTCAAAATCTTCCCAGCTCATGCTTTTGTAAATAAGTTTTAATTAGAACCCAGACACACCCATTCAGTCCATATTGTCTAGGGCTGCTTCCACATTTTTATGATGGACCTGAGGAGTTAGTTGTGTGGAGACCATCTGGTCTGCAAAGTCTGAAAGAGACATGTTCTCATCTACAGAAAAAGCTGGCTTCACTAACAGCATCTCAAGTCTGAATCTCCTGTAGCTTACGCCAAAGAGAAATAGTTACTTCTGGAATTCTCTTGTTCTATCCTTCAGCTCCATTTCAGAATGTAGGATCATCTATTGTAATCAAGACAATCATAACTTTAAAGCAATGAAAGTAGTAGACATTAATTTATAATTGCACTGGAATTGTTCATGGGTTTGCTGTTACAGTTTCAACTAACTGGGAATTTTGGAAATTCATCTACATTCTGAGCTTTGATTCCCAAATAAACAGTTTGGACTAGATCATATATAAGGTTCCTTCTAGCTTTGAGATGGTAAAATGTTTGTGATCCAACAAAGAATGTTTTCATATGAAGATGTATTTTCACCACAAGTGGTCAAAGAAATTTCTTTAAAAGTCCACTTTTTTTATATATAGGTCGAATACCCCTAATCTGAAAATCCAAAATCCCACATTCTCCAAAATCCAAAACTTTGAGCTCTAATATAAAGCCACAAGTGGAAAATTCCACACTTGACTTTATGTGATTGGTCATAGGTAAAACCCAAGTACAATGAAAATATTATATAAAATTACATTCAGGTTACATTATAAGGTATATATGAAACAGAAATGAATGTTGGCTTGGTTCCCATCCCCAAGATACCTCATGGTATATATGCAAATATCCCAAAGTCCATAAAACTCCCCAAAATGCCAACCTGTTCCCAAGCATTTGGGATAAGGGCCCCAAACCCTGTAGTAGATACTCCCGGCTACTTACATACTGCCCATGCTGTCCAATCTGCTTTCTAACAGTGTCCTGCCTGGCCCTTTCTTCCCTTGGCCATGTTCTTCCAGAGAAACTGACCCATCAGCACTTGAATGGACCCAACTTTCTAAGCAATCCTAGCATTACCTTGCCCCTTGCCAGTTATCAGTCTAGGATGTGTCAAATTCCAGCCAATGAGTTGTATAAAGAAAGTGGTTGTGTTAAGGGAAGGAAGGAAGCACTTCAAGGAAAATCTTTCTAAATGTTATGAGATAAAAGACTCTTTCTAGCAATCATGATTGCCAGCATTGCTGGAACTCCGGCTACCATCTTGTTCCCAGCCTAATGATGACCAAGAAAAGAGCAGAGACATGGGACTGGCTCAAAAAGACAACATCTGAAGCCCTCCCTACCTCTGTTTCCTTTTTTATTTTTGTTGCTTTGTTATTAGAGAAAATAAATAAAATTGGCCTAAAACATAAAAACATTTATTACTGTTTATTACTAACAAAATACAACTAACATCCCAGTGGAAAATGGAAGGTAAAATGCAGCTTTGATGGGGTTAAGGATAATTAGAACTATAGTGAAAATTACTTCCACAGATAATAGTAATAGCAACACTGTTTTCCCACAATAAGCTTTCCTCCCATTACTTCATGATGCCAAGTTACCAACTTGAACATTTCCCTCAAAAACAATTTGTAGCCACTGTCCAGAGAAGCCCTCAGCCCTTGGGCGTGTTCTCTTGCCCTTTACCTTAAGCCTCAGATCCTGCCCCATCTCTCCCCTCCCCTATGCTAAATACATATTAAGCTTAGTACCATCCTTAAATCCACATTAAGTTGTTTAACTTTGCTTCATAAAAAAAATTGCAAGTGTTCTTGTAGTAAGCCAGAAGTCTGAATGTTTGTGTTCCCCCCAAAATTCATATGCTGAGACCTAATCACCAATGTAATGTTGTTACAAATTGGTGCCTTTGGGAGATGGTTACACCAGGAGGGTAGACCCCTCATGAAAAGGATAGCAGCCTTATAAAAGAGGGACCAGAGATCTGCTATACCTCTTCCACTATGTGGGGACACAGCTATAAGGCACCATTTGTGAACCAGAAAGCCCTCACCAAATACCAAATCTGCCAGCACCTTGATCTTTGACTTCTAAGCCTCAATAATGGTGAGAAATTTCTATTTTTATAAGCCACCCAGCTTATGGTAATATGTTGTAACTACTTAAGCAGACAAGATGTTGTTATTGTTGTTAGGTGCCATCAAGTCGGTATCTGACTCATAGCAACCCTCATAGGGTTTTCAATGGTTGACTGTTTCAGGATTGCCTTGGGAGTGGATTGCCAGGCCCTTCTCCCATTTTTGTGGTGCTGGGAATTGAACTCGGGGCCTCAGGGACTGCAGCGTAGTGCTCTACCAACTGAGCTAAATCCCAGCCCAAGCCGACAAGATAAAACATAAAAATACTCAGGAAACAAACTTTGTCAGTAGCCACTTTAACATGGAAAACAGCTTGATACTTCAAGCCTTGAGTGAACAGTCAAGCTAACATTTTTTCTTGAATATTTAAATCCTAAAGAAATCCCAATCTGATAAAATTTTAAAGGCTCTCAATGAAAGAGACAGATGCAAAGAGAGGCAGGTAGACAGAGAGACAGAAATAAAGGGAAAAAAATATTTTCAATAAATGAGAACCAAAGAATCCCACTGCCTTGAAGAAAGCATGAGAGGATTTCCTGTCCCATCTCCTTTACTCAGATGCTCCATTAAAGGAACTCACTCTTCCAAAGCAAAATGTACTACAGCTGTACACCATCACTTCAAATGTTGTTTTTCTACATGTCCCAACATGTTTCAGATGAAAACTTCCCCTCACCCACCACTCCTCACTTTTTGAAGAAAAATTCACTATCATTTTAATTACTAGACAGAGGTGAAGTTGGGAAAGTTACTACCATATTACATGTTCATTTTCACCATTTCACTGAATAAGCACAATTAACAGTATCTAATCACAGTGCAACTTAATTTGCAGCTTCCTCTGTCCCTTAAAATGCACTCTGTGGGATAATTACTCCCTTGGAATAAAAAAAAAAAAAAGTGACTCTGACTTCTCTGGGTACTCTTAAGTCATAAAGAGTCCAGCTATCCCCTTAAGTCACAAAAATGCAGTTTCAATTTGGTAATGAAAACCTTCAGTGTCATGTCTTAATCAAACTTTGGTCCTGATATCAACTTGAAGCTTCTCACCTCCATTACCTCTGTTACGCAAAAGTGGAAAGTGAGCAATGGGGTATAGTTGACTTCCTTTTTCTGGCCCAGCCTAGGTTTCCACTCCTCACCCCTCAATCTCACAATGACAGTCTTCAACTCTTCCAGAGTTAGAGAAGGAAGAAATGAACCAGGAAAGTCCAACCTAACTGGTACTGTCATGAGTTGGTATCAATATTATCCAAGGCAGCTTGCAGGATACATGTTAGATTCCCATGTGGTTTCCTTAAAATTAAGGACAGGAAGTGGGCTTGTCTTTTGACTTGAGAAAACAAAGGGAGCACAACTTATACCTCCCTGTGAGTTTCAGTTTGACGTGTTCTGCCCATGAGATCAAAGCAACAGCTCTCTCCACTGACATTACCCTACAAAGTCATCCCCAAATAGCTAATCTTTGCCTTTTGCCTTTTTGTAATATTCTTTATATGAGCATGATTGATAAATATCACAATTCTTCCACCTCACGACCATTAAAACAGCTGATTATATATATATGTATATATATATATATATATATATATATATAATATATATATATGTGTGTGTGTGTGTGTGTGTGTGTGTGTGTGTGTGTGTATGTATATATGTATATATGTAGCAAGTTTGGTGAGCTTGTAGAGAAACTAGAAACTTTGTACAATACCGGTGTGAGTGTAAGATGACACAACCACTTTGGTAAACAGTATGGAACTCCCTCCCAAAAAGTTAAACATAGATGACCCAGCAATTCTACTTCTGGGGCAAAGCAAGTGAAAGCAGAGACTCAAACAGATATTTATAGCAGCATTATACACAATAGCAAGAAGTTAGAAGCAACACAAGGGTCCATCAATCAGTGAATGAATAAATAAAATGTACCAAAAATAAAATTTTCATTATGATAAATTTAAAATATTGATCAAAAATATGGGGAATGTTCAAATTTCAAAAATTCATTACAGTAGAAGACACATTGCCATTGATCCCCCTCAAAATACTCCACCTGGTTCAGACATATTTATTCTATCATTTTTGCCACTTTCTGAAGTAGTTCTGGAAGTCCTTTTTTGTGTCTTTAGTCACACACTCCATCACGAGAACACTTCATGTCACACATCACTTCTGATATAGAAATTTCTGTCAAATAAAAACATATAGTGTGTCCTCATCCACCTTATTCACCAGATCTGGTTCTATGCAACTTCTGGCTCTTCCTCTAAGTCAAAATGACCATGAAAGGTGAACATTTTGAACTGACTCAGGACACAGATGCAGCCCCAACAGCACAACTAAAGACACTCACAAAAGAGGACTTCCATAACTGTTCAGAAAGTAGCAAGAATGATGGGACAAGTGTGTTTGAAGTCAGGGGGAACATTTTGAGGAGGAATTATGGTAACATGTCTTTTACCATAATAATTTTTTAAAATTTAAACATTCACCATATCTTTTGATCACACCTCATATATACACCATAGAATATTATTCAATATTAAAAGGAAGGAAATTCTGACACATGCTACAATATGGATGTTTCTTGGGGACATGCTGAGTAAAATAAGCTAGTCACGAGAGACACAAATGCTGTATGATTCTACTTATGAGATGTCTAGAATACAGGCAGATTCATAGAAACAAAGTAGTATAGGGCACTGCCTTGAGAGGCAGTTCACCCCAGAGCCTATCCAGGCCCGCTTGGAGGACTGAGGCTTGTTCCCCAGGCAATCACCTTTGCCCTACATCTGGGAACTCAGGGTCGAGCTCCCCAAGATGGCACTGGCATCCAATCCCTTGCCTCAGACCCCTCCACACTGATTGGCTGTTTCCAAACCCCTGAACAGCTCCTGATTGAACCATTCAGGAACCATCCCTGATTGGCTACTTTTACAAAACCAAATTTGCATATCCCCCCTGATTGGCCAAAACCCGTATGGGGTGACTGCTTCTGATTGGTTCCTAGTTAGCCCCTAGAGAGTATATAAGGGTGGTACGTGGAGCAGTCTGGGTCCATTCCATTGACCGAGACAGACAAGGAAACAATAAAGAGCTATTGGAGAAGAGCACTTGGAATCGGCGTCTTCACTGGGAAGAAAGAAGCAAGGAGCCACTGTGGGCATCACCTTCTGAGCCTGCCTTTCTCAAGGCTTCTCAGAGCAGCCGTGGGCATAAGCCTCCTCTCCAGGCAGTGCAGCTCTTGGTTGCTTGTCTCCCCTCACCAGACCACTGGTCTTTGGCGACTGGTTCCCACTCATGGCTGGAGCGAGTCCAGTGGCAGGGCGATGCCCCAAAAAGTAGCACACTTGCTGGGGGGTGAGGAGGGGATGATGAGGAGTTGTTTAACAGGTACAAAGTTTCACTTTGGGACCATCCAAAGGTTCTGGAGATGGGTAATAGTGGGCATTATACAGGCAAGCACAGGAGCTTTATACTACTGAATTCTGCACTTAAGATTGTTAACTGTATGTGTATTTTACCATAATTAAAAATAAAAATGTATACAGTCATATATATTCTGCTACCATCTTCTTTGAAAATGTCATGTCTATTATGGCCTCAGCTAAAACCACCATGTTGACATCCTGTCATATTAATCAACTTCAAGTACATTCTGATTTCAGAAATATGCAAATGTGAACAAATGATTTGTCTTGGAATAAAAAAATATGTAGAATTTGGAGGCTTATAGGCAAATCAGTCACTACTCCAGAAGTGTTATTAAACTTTGGTGGCCAGTTTACTCCTATGCCTATTACCTCATGATTGTTCTATTAGAGTATAAGACATTTTTCCTTAAACGCATTTTCTAAGCTCCAACTCGCACCAGGCTGATTGAGAAAATTGGCATTAATTTTAATTCAGAAGTGGCTCCTTTCTGGAATTGAAATTAATGTTCCAAGTCTCTTTGACCCACACCTAATCACTCACACACAAGAGAGAGAAGTTTTATGTTATAGAAACACTTCCACACATAGAATTTAAAATAGCATTACTGCAACATTTCCAATTACCAAAAACTTACCACCATAGAAAAAGAATAATTGGATGCTTATCCTGCAACAATATTTTGGGCTGATTTTAAATCATTGCATTTCATAATTTTCACTCTGATCCTAAAATGTAATAGGAGGTGCCAATATGACACTAGGAAATTCTTGAGAGGGAAATGGTAAATCATCCTTATGACAAGAAAAAATTTACAGATGTAATAGAAAAAGCATAAATTTGCAAGTGAAAGATTAAAACATACTATATATAAAGAAAGTCACAGGCCTTGGGTTTAGCTCAGTTGGTAGAGTGCTGCTCTGCAGTCTGAGGACCCAGTTTTGATCCCCAGCACCGCACAAATGGGAGAAGGACATGACAATCCACTCTCAAAGCAATCCCCAAACAATCAGCCTTTGAAAACCCTATGAGGGTCACTATGAGTCAGACCTGACTTGATGGCACCTAACAACAACATATATGAAGTTCAGTTAGCATTAAACTCTGAGCTCTTCTATATATAAATGTGTTGGAATTGTTGATAACCAAGGTTCAAAAGCAATGAGTTACCCATGAGAGGCAAAATATCAGTTTTACATAATACCTAAAGCAAGAAAACACTAACCAATATACATTACCAAACTCTGCATGGGCCACAGTCCTCTGCACAAAGAGGTGTAATGGGAAATTAAGAATCCATACAGTGCAGCTTAGTGGTAAAGGAAGCCAAGTTCATTTTGTGAAACTCCCTAGGTTCAAATTTCATCTCTGCCACTTATTAGCTCCAAAACCTTTAATGAGATTCTTAATCCCTCTGTCTCTTCATCTGTAAAATGGAAATTAAAATAGCACTTAATTAATAGACAGTCTGGTAAAAATCAAGGAAATAATGCAGCTAAAATACCAAGCATGCTGCCATGCATGTAATAACTTTTCAATTCCTTTTTATTTAACAAAAAAATTAACTTTTCTTAAATAGCAGAAGTGTGAAAGAATTTAAAAATGACTTATCTAGCTTTTGGCTTCAATGGCAGTTATTCTTACTTATATAAGTACTACCATGGTAATCAAGTTAAAAGGTAGCTAACTAATCAGCAGTCATGGTTCTTAAACTTGAATGTTGATCAAAATTGCCTGGAGAACTTGTTTAATGTGGATTATTGAACCTCACTGCCCAGAATTTCTGATTTAGTAGGTTTGGAGTGCAGCTGAGGATTTGCATTTCTAACAAACTTCCAAGTCATCTTGACGCTCCTGGTCTAGGCACTATACTTGAAGAATTAAGGATGCTATAGCCCAACAATACCACCTGCCCTGAGGAGATTCCTTCCTTGAGAACTCCACTCATGGGAGATGCTGGGTCCTTGTCTCAGTCACCAAAAAGAATTTTAGGATGGAAGAGAGAGGTGAAACAGAGTTTTGAGTTTATTAAATAAAGGGTAAGGGATAGTACATGCTTCAAAGTTATGGTGGGCATCTACAGAGACATGCATAGGTCTGTACAATGGGTATAACTATGATTTGGAGCTTTGGAAGTCACATTGTTCAACAAGGTCCCAGGAGATGTCTTTTAAAGATTTACAAGTTGGAAAATGAGCATTGTCAAAATGCCTGGATTGGGATTGTCGAAAGAATTCTGACTATTTCTAGTCCTAAGGAAATTACCTAGGTCAATTAACTCTAACCATAGTCCATAATCTGGCTTAGTGAGATTCTTAGGGAAGCACTGGTTTCTATGAGGCAGTTTTCACATCAGCTTTTCTTTCAATTGTGCTGGAATTCTTAGTTGATAAGACTCAGATCAGATCCCAGGATGAGAGAAGCCCTTTCCTTCCCATGTCCCCCAAATTTTCAGTCTTTTTATCCTGCCTCATAGTCCCACTAAATTTAGTCCCACTAAATTCTATGTTTGTTGTTCAACTCCCTCAGAGATATAGAGAGCCACGGCACACCTGGGAATTACTATGGGATCAAAGCCCAATCTGTCTTCCTTCAGTTTGTGTCTATGGTATTTTATTCCATCTATAGAGTCTCTAATGTCTGGGGACCTGCAGGAAGTCACCCAATATGTTAACAAAAACTTATTCTTTAGCATTTTTATCCAAGTTACTTGTACAAGTTTTCATTTGTAAGGAGGTCACATGGCATAGTTCACCTATGCACAGAGATGTGACAAAGAAAAATGTATTAAGCATTATGTGGTTGGAGATATTTTCTCAAGGGTAATGTTAGAAACTAACTTCGCCTCTCCATAGGACAGCCATGCTTTCTCATGACCTGGAGACAGACATCCCTTACCCAGAATATATCTGACTCCAAAATACATCTGCTTATTTTCCATCTACCATTGCCTTTATATTTTGACTTCTCCTTAAATAAATTCCTTAATAGTGAAATCAGAGTTGTGGCCCACCTTAGCATTTTACCAATTCTAATCTCACCATAAGCCTGCAGCCATACCACCATGGCATCTGATCCTATCAGATCTAGAATGCTAAAGAGGGGCAGGCCTAGTTAATACTTGAATGGGAGACCCCCTGGGAAAACTGGGTGCTAGAGACTTGAGAGAAGGACCTGACAACCCACTCCCCCAAAACAACCAGCCATTGAAAACCTTATGAATAGCAAAGAAGCACTGACAATAGTGCCGGGCATGGCACAGTGTTGGGTAGTGTTTCATCTGTTGTACATAGGATCACTATGAGTCAGACCCAACTCAACAACACCTAACAGCTACCTCACCATGAACAAAAAAAAAATTTAAATGCAGAAACATTTTAATTGCTTACCACAAGCAGTTTTTCAAAAACAGGGAAAAAAACCTTACTGGAAATTCTCAATTCAATTTTTTACCAGGCCTGCATTACAATACCTTCCTACATCTTTGCAAAACAGATTTGACACCTCCAACTATAGCACTGAATTTGGTTTCAGCTGTCCCAATGGTTTTCCACATAGAGCTATCTGATTAACCATCTCACACTGACAGGCTCATGGCCCAGTGCAGTGTACTTGACCCTATAACTTACTTTTGCTCAGACTGAGCCTTCAGTTCTTTGATATAAGAATCTGTCTAAGTTTTTCTTGAGTTTACTGCTCTTTGTCAGATTCCATGGCTTCCCATAATCTTGTCGGTGTCCTGTCATAGGCACACTGACCAAAGCGTAGACACCTTTCTTCAGGAAGAGCTGCAGTAACTCCAAAGATCAGGCTGGATCACTGTAAACATGCACATAAAATTGGTGTGGCACAAACTCCCCCTGCCCTGGGGAATCAATTTCATAAAGTAACAGCAAATAAATTATCCCTACCTTCTGACCATACCAGCATAGGAAGTTTTCAAAATATAGGGAAATAACTGTTACCAAAGGATCATATCAATAAGTTGTACAATATAAGCAAATATTTCATTAGGAGACACATATTCTGAGCAATTGTCCTTTCTTGCATGCCTCAGAATTTCAAATCTATTTATTTTTCATAGCAGCCTGTCAACAGATAACATCCAAAGTTGATAAGCCAACAAATGGAGATACAAGTGCACTATTTAAAGCTACATTAAGGACCAACAGAAGAAAAAAATAAGCAAACAAATACTTATTCACATTGTTCACTTCTGGGGAATTAGATTTGGGAGAAAAAGCAGGTGTATGCTTTATATTTTATACTTTTCTGTATGCTACTGTTTCTTATAAGCATATTTTGTATAAGAAACAAAAACTATGTAAATAACATTCTCATTAATAAAAGATTAGCTAAATTAAGTATGTGCAGTGCAATGGAACATTATGCAGATACTAAAAGCAGCATCATAAGTAGTAGTATAAAAAGACAACCTTGGAATGCCATCAAATACAAAAAAAAACTCCAAACAAATATAGCCTGATTCAACCAAAGTTGCACACAAAGAGAAAGACAGAGACACAGTGACTTGTATACACCTAGTTACCTGAGAATTCACTAAACTACCAAGAATTGAGGAAATGAGGAATCTTCCAATTTTATTTTCTAGGCTTATATAATTTTTGAACTTTGTACAATCAGTATGCATTATCTTTGCAATTAAAAAATAAGATTCTTTAAAATATATACATACATAGATGTGCTTTTTAAGATCCAGAAAATAGAGGACAATGGGTTTAAGTTACATTTGTAAATTTGTAGAATCTTGAGGATAAAAGAATGGGGTCCAGAGAAAATTGGTTTCTTATTCAGCATGACACTGCTGGAGCAGGCAAAGGCTAGGTAAATACTCTTCTCTCCATTTTACATGCCTGCAGCCATAGCCCTGTGGCATCCACTCTCATCAGATCTCAGAAGCTAAGCAGGGTAGGGCCAAGTTAGTACTTAGATGGGAGACTGCCTGGGAATACCAGGTGCTGTAAGCTTGGGAGATGGACCTGGCAATCCACTCCCAAAAAATCAATCCACCATTGAAAACCCTATGAACAGCAGAGAAGCACTGACAATAGTGTTTCGCCTGTTGTACATAGGGTCACTTAACGGCACTTGATAACAATAAAACCAATGCCCAATGAGACTAAGAACCCCTTAAAGTCACTGTCTCTATTGAGCAGCAGAACCCACCGTAACCCAGGCCCACTCACCCTTGGCTGAAGTTTGCTGAAGCTTCTTCAATTTCTCCAATTAAATGTCCTTCAAAAACAGAACATTAGCCTATGCTTCTAGCTTTATCTTTCCTCAAAACAAAAATAATGAATGAATAAACCCGGAAGGTTTTCCACACAAGGCATTAGGAATTTGAAGAATTCTTTATAGGTTATAAGGCAAGAGGAGGAAGAGAATGCTTATTCAGCCTTGATTTGCTCACACTCCATTACAACAGCTCTATATCACTAAGCACATCAAAGCCAGTGATTTGGAACTTCATCCATGGAAGTTTGATTAAATGATAAATAAGACTAAGGTCCCATCATCGTCAGAGATCACCATGTTACCTTGCAACCAGCCTTCTAAGGTAGTTTGACATCACAAGGTCCCAATGAAAACAGAACTGATTCCTACAGCTTTGAAAAGATGTCAGTGGCTATTTCTGTTCATCTGGCCTTACTCTGAACACAAGAAAATAAGTAAACGTATCATTTTCCTTTCCATGTTAAAGTCCAGAGACAGGACACCTCAGCAAGTTGCAGGGAGCCATTCTTCATGTGAAGTAGCAGAGGAACAGCTGGGCATCAGGCGAACTCAGTTGTCACTAGTAGAAGGAGAGGCAGTTTTCATCAGGGGAGTTCTACATGTATTGCTTCCTCTTTAAATTTAGACATAAGATTTGTATTTGTTATTTTTCAATTGACTACATTTAAGGGCAGTTTTAAGTTCATAGCAAAATTGAGCAGAAAGTACATAGCATTCTCATATACTCCTTCCCCCATTCTGAACACAGCCTCTTCCACCAACATCTGCAGATGAATCAATGTTGAAACATCCTTATCAACCAAAGCCTCCATTTTACCTTAGGGCTCACACTTTGCGTTGTGCATGCTGTCAGTTTTGACAAATGTACAACATGTTTCTACCATCATGTATAATAATCTCTCATCAAAAATTGTATGTGTTCCACGTGTTCATCCCTGTCCTCTACCCTTGGCAATCACGGAAGGTAGGATTTTATACAGTAAATCTTAGGGAGAACTGCTTATAATCCCCTAATGTCCATGATGACTATAGTTTTTTGAACCAAAAGTCAGGCTAACAACAATGAGAATAAGTGGACAAAGCACAAAGCTGCTCCAGGCACGCCAGGACATACACAGCTCTCACACTGTTGACACCACAAGCAGGTTAGGAGGAGCGTGAGAAGTCAGGAGAAAGGCGGGGCTAGAAAAAGTGAGAGTGTCTTTGCTTGCCATCATGTGAGTGAAATAGCATTTCTCCCTTTGGCTCCCAACTATGTGGAAGTTCATGCCTCATATTGCTTTGAGCTTTCCAAAGAAGGCTCCATCTCCATCCGCAATGCCACAGCTCTCCAGCAAGCATGGGCCTCCACCATGCATGACAGAGTCTGTTTACTCATGCTCAGCGCCACACAATTTCAGAGTTGAAAGAGACCCACGGCGGAAATGCTGCTCAACAGAAATGGAATGGGAGTCACCCATTAGTTTTCTATACACTGGATTTTAACAAGAGAAAAATATTATTAAAATTAACTTCATTTTACTTAATCCAGTGTATCCAAAATATTATTCTAGCATATTATTGATATATTTAAAATTATTAAGGGGCTCTTGTATATATTTTTGACATGTACTAAGAGTTTGAAACTTAGTACTGAGTCCTTGAAAATACACAAACTAAGTTCACAGCACATTTCAATGCAGATGAGACACTTTTCAGGTGGTCAATAACACATGTGGCTAATGGCCAAAGCTTTGGAATTCATCTAAGTGAGAGATCTTAAGCTTTTAGAAAACAAAAATCTGAAATTCTACACAGGTTGCCAATATAAAAATGATAATGTCAGGATGGCTTTAGCTGTAGTGGAGGCTATGATTCCACCTCTCCTGGCCCTCTAGGGCTTCCCCACCTCTCCTGACCCCCATAACTGTCATGAAGGCATCTCTGTGAAACCCCTAGGTGCCAAGGAACAAAGTTTAAAAGTCATTCCCCTCTCCCTGAATACTTGTATATCAAGAGGGAGTAGAGAGTGATTCACCTCACTGGGAGAAGATTGAACTGCAGACCTTCTGGCTCCCAGCCCATTGCACTTCCAGGCTGGGAAGAGGGCAAGCCTGTCAGAAACAGACAGGTTACATAAAGACACTGATGTTCCTCCTCAACCCCCACCTGCAGCCAGCTTACTGCCAATTTCAGAGGAAAGAGTACCATGAGATAGTTTTTCAGTCAAGGGAAGAAAAAACTAAAGAGGAGAGAATAGACTGAGAAGAACAGACTGAAGAATAGGCTGAAAAGAATGGTGTTCATTCATGCAATTTGGAAGCATATAAAAAAAAGGTCAAGGGGAATATTTGCTAAACACCTACTGTGATTGTCTGGTGGAAGGGCATTGCTTCCTTCTCACACTGCTCCTCACAGAGCAAGGATACAAGCTGATGGGTACAGATTTAACATGGGGCATTGACTATGCAGGAAAGGTCCTGTGCAGAAAGCTCTTGACTGTTTCAAGTTTCCTCCACCCTTCAGGACTATGACACTAACCAAGGACCTCCTTGCAGGTCAGCCCTCATTATGCAGTTTTGTGAGGCCCTCATTTCTTCCTCCCATTTTATATTGGTGGAAGACAGTGATGAGATTGAAAAGTGCTGGGGAGGAAAGAGAAGCTAAGGTGGGTCTTGAATCCAAATAACAAGCTATAACTCTGCTTAAGGATTATACCTTGTATGGGAGGTTTGGGAGTACACTCATGACAAAAATGACTCATATTGACTAATGGATACCAAGTATTGATGTAGGAAATGATAAAGAGATAGCGCCTGTCCTCATGGAACTTGACTGTCCATTATGTATTTACCTCCACTGGGGATTCACTGAGAGGGAGAATTACCAGCTTGGCAGGACAAGGAGATTCCTAAATTTCTAGCCCTACTTCTATCATAAAACTATGAAAATCCCCCATACAATTCTTAATATTGAACATTAATTACACATTTTATAAGGATTTTACAGTTAACTCTTATAACAATACTGTGAGTTAGAGATTAGTGTCCTCTACTTTATGCATGCCTGCAGCCGTAACCCTGTGCAATCCAATCCCGTCAGATCTCTGAAGCTAAGCAGGGTCGGGCCTGGTTAGTACATGGATGGGAGACTGCCTGGGAACACCAGGTGCTGTAGGCTTGGGAGAAGGACCTGGCAACCCCCTCCCAAAAATCAATCTGCCATTGAAAACCCTATGAACAGCAGAGAAGTACTGACAATAGAGTTTCCCCTGTTGTACAGAGGGTTGCTATGAGTCGGATACCGACTCCACGGCACCTAACAACAACAACTTTATGCATGGGAAACTGAGGCACATGGAAACTAAGTAAATGGACTTCCGTAATCATACCCTTGTACTTAGAATGTTAATGATCTAAGAACCACCTCTTCCAAATATGCTCATTTCCTATACATACAAAATAAAAGGTTGTTCCCATGGAGAGAATTAAATAATAATGCAGAATATGGGCTGGGATTTATCTCAGTTGGTAGAGCACCGCTCTGTAATCTCAGAGGTCCCAGGTTTGATTCCCAGCACTGCAAAAGCGGGAGAAGGACCTGGCAATCCACTCCTGAAGCAATCCTGAAACAATCAGCTATTGAAAACCCTGTGAGGGTCACTATGAGTCAGACATGACTCAACAGCATCTAACAAGAACGACAAAAGCAGAATATAAGCAACTTGCTAGATCTAGCCGAATTCATTATTATATCCCCCACTGATATCAGTCCATGTGTTTCTTTGTATTTCTTAAGTGCTCCACAGTCACTGGGCTCACTCTCCTATTTGTCAGAAAGGGGGCTGGTTTCCTTAGAATTAATACTGTTTCTTCATGCCATGCCATCAGTGGCTGCTAAGCAAGCCCACAACTCATAATGAGATAGATCAGGGGCACCCAGCTATCCCTGGGGTGCTGGACATGCAATATTATTAATACACTGTTAAGATTTATATTAGTGTTTACCATAGGGTGATTTTTTTAAATTCTTCGACTAAGTCCCCATTCTGCTGCTTCTTGTTCTGCAGGGCAAACACTGGTCTCTGGGGATAGAGTGATTTGATTGCCTAATTCACAGCTACTGGGCTCTCCCTTGTGGCTCTGAATGTTTTGAACAAAAGCACTATTATCCAGCCAGATTCTCACATCAGCACCTGCCTTTATAAACACTTCAGGAACATCTAGAGGAAGGTATAAAGCTGCAACTATTTGTTACATTTCCAGTTCCTGAAGGTGCATCTCCAGCCTTGGCTGTTTCAACCTCAAATAGTTTAGAGTTTACACTGGACTTCTTTTCTGTCACAGTCCTTGCTAAACTCTAGATCACCTTGTGATAACTCAGACAAGAAGGAGACAACTTCTCCTGGTTGCCCAGAAAAGGGACTGTTGTGATTGATGCAAACATAAGCCTTCATTTTTGTGATTGGTGCATATTCCCTTTCTCTGGCTATATAAGCAGGCAACTCAGCTCACTTGAGCAGAGCTGGCCAGGAGACACCCTCTTGCACTGTCCCCCTCCCCTGGTGTGATAACATTTGGCTCAATCAAAGGCTTTTCTCAAGTGGTCTTTGCCTACTTTTAGTAGTATGGACTGAGCTGGTAACAAAAAGAAGCCTCAGAGACAGCAGAATGACAGTGATGGAAGCGGCAAAGGATGGCAGAGAGTGGACCAGCAGTGGCAGAGACAGCACAGCAGCTAGAACACTGAGCTGCAGAAGCAGCAAACCAACTGGCTGCTTGAAAGCTGAAGAGGTGAGGCTGCAAGATGAGCAATCACGAGCAGCAGCAGCAAAAGGACTATGATTGGTGCTTCCTGAACAGCAGCAATATGAACAGTAGCCCTAGCAATTAGTGGCAACTGGACAGTTCAAGAGACTGACTACTGCAGGAAGAAGAGAGAAAAAAAGCCATAAAAAGCCAGAAAAGAGAAACTACCAGTCCTAGTTGCTAAAAGAGTTCCAAAGAGCTGTCAAGTCTTTAAGAACAAGGGTCTCAGACACCATAGGCATGAGAGCTATGATACTGGCCACTGTCTAGGTTACCCAGTCCTTTATGGAAACTGCAATACCAGCTGCTCTCTAGGGTTGAGGTGTTCTAATACCTAGCCCCACCTGGGAGCTGCAGTACAAGCTGCCATCAAAGACTGGGGAAACCCATCCTCCTTAGCCTACCTAAGGCCTATGGCACTTATGGGCATAAAAGTCCCAATCTCCTGGGCCTACATAGGAACTGTAACACTTACAGGGCTGAGGAATCACAACTTCCTTGGCTTACAGAAGAGATGTAACATAGAAAGCACCACCTGCTACTGTTGCTCTTTTCTGTCTGCCATCACTGCTCACTGCTGTCAAATGCTGAGGGACACCACTGTTCCTGAAAACCAGCATTTGAAGAATTTCTCCTTACCTGCCCATGATTTCTATACAGATAGAGAGAGCAAAGAGACTCCAGTCAGCTGATTGATGACAATAATATACCTGTGATCACAAGCTAAGGGGGGAGAAAATAAGCAGATATCTGAGGAAAGAACAAGTCATGAAATTAAGATTTGCCACCCACTCTGCACTATGTCTGCATCTATGTGGTCTTAGTTTATGATGACTTTTTTTTTTTTTTTTTTTTTGGCAGTACTAGGGGATTGAATCCAGGGCCTTGTACTTGCATGCTTTGCAAGTGTTATACCACTGAGCTATACCCCCAGCCCATTTTTTTATAACTTTTCATTTTGAGACTGGGTCTCACTAAATTACACAGGCTGCCTCTGGCCTTAAACTTGCCATCCTCCTGCCTCTGACTCCCAAGTCACTGTACGATGACATTTTTTAAACTTTGTTGGAACCAACAAGGATTTGGGTGGTAATGGAGTCATGAGATTTACTGACTGCAGTACTATAACAACTCAACCTAAAAAACTTAGTCCTCTTGCCTCAGAGAGCTTGGAAATCTGTGAGACCCAGAGGAGCTCATTAGATGGATTGAAAAACAATCTCCACCGAAATATTAATGACTGAAGATGGTATAGAAGAATGTACATTTAGAGAGGCTCCAGAAGAGAGAGATGATTCAGGTGGTGATAAGTCCATTCCTCTCTGTATTAGCTACGTTTGCATTGTTGTGACCAAAATACCTGACAGAAACAACTTGAGAGGAAAAGATTTATTTTGGTTCACAGTTTCATAGGGCTCATTCCATGGTCACTGGGCTCCAAGCACTTGGTGCAGGAGCATGTGCCAGGGGAAATTCTTCACCTTGTATTGAACAAGAAGCAGAGGGCATAACAGGAAGGGACCAAAAATAACATACTGTTAAGGACTCTCCTCCCAGTGACCTACTTCATCCAGCCAGGACCCACCTACCAAAGTTTCCAAACCCTCCCCACATAGTGGCATCAGCTGAGACTAACCTTTCCATACACGAACCCTTTAGGGGACACTTCATACCCAAACTGTAATATTCTCCATTCCCAACAGTTGTTCAAGAATCCACTATAGTGCTTTCAACATTCCAAGCTCATTTTTTTTCTAAGACCTCCATTGTTTGAGCACATAATTAAGTGACTTAAAATCTGTTTCTCTCCTCCTGCATTTCATTTATTTCCACCTTGCTTTGACTTGTCTTACCTGATATTTTACATCTCTGAATTTCTATATACATAGAAATACACACACACACACACACACACACAGCTCTGATTTGTTCTTTGGCTTCTTTAGGCATTTTTCCCCCCAATCAAGCTCAAGCCCTTGGGATCCCCTTGTGGATCAGGACCAGAAGTTGTGCTTTTCTTAGGTATTTCCCACAGCACATAGCAGAGTGCAGGATTTGTGGTCCAGAGATAAGTATACATTATTTGATGATTGAAATAGATAATTGATGGAGGAAAGGGGTTCTCTGAAATGTTTTTCTAGGTGTCCCAGAATTTGGACTCATAATTTTAGATGTAACAATTCTCATGTTTTTAATCCCTGGAATTAAATTCAGCATTGTCTCAGGGAACTTGAATTTATGTTCTAGCTTACTCCTTCTGAGAATCATTTTGTCTCAATTATTTTTGTTTTGTTTCTTGTCAGGATTCCCAGATGCTATTAACAGTCTAAGCAGCTTGGGAAATGAAAGCAAATAAAAAGAATCCTAGAAGGACACAGCCTCTCACCGTCTCCTTTGGACAAGGATAAGCAGATTCTAATAGTTTTTGTTTCTATTCTGCTTAGCTGTCAGAAGATAATATTCATTCCCTGAATCACAGAGGACTAACATCCTATTTAACTGAACACCAGTTTCTTACAGCGTATAACCAAATACATGTATTGACCTTTTCTAGTTTCTCTCCATGGTATCATATTTTCTTTTGGCTTACATTAGAACAGTCTATTTAAAATGGGAAGCCAGCTTCAAGTTTTGCTACTTTGCAAACTTGGTGTGATATGAAGCTGTGAGTTTGCTTCTGAAGTTAGGAGCTCATGTTTCCCCCTGGGATATTGCCCAAAACCCAACACAACAGGGAGAACCCCCACTGTGAGGCCTCCTAGAGTGCCTGTCATCTGGAATTGCCTTTAGTCCCCTCCTCTGAAACACACTATTCTAGGCAAGTCCCTACATGTAAGCAGGAAAAGGCTTCTTACATTGTTTTTGTTCATATACAATAAATAACTGAAAGGCAGGCTAGAAGAAAGAAATTTGGATTTTTCTAATCATATATAGAATATTAGACACAAACCCAACAAATTAATAACATTAATCACAATAAAAACAAATATCAGTTGCACACCCAGCATGAAACAGGCTCCATGCTACATGTTCTATTTCAGTGATAAGATTTTAAGAAGTCTGATTATTGGATTTTTTTGTGGGGGGAGGCTTACTTTATTTTCTGCTAATAACTGTCCCCATTATGCTTATTGGATTCTACCTTCCCTACAGGGTGGTAAAGAATATTAACAAGAGCCGGGCATGGTGGCGCATGCCTGTAATCCCAGCAGCTCAGGAGGCAGAGGCAGGAGGATCACAAGTTTGAGACCAGAGGCAGGCTGCATAACCTAGTGAGACCCTGTCTCAAAAAGTAAAAAAATGGGCTGAGGGTGCAGCTCAGTGGTACAGCACTTGCAAAGCGTGCAAGCACAAGGCCCTAAGTTCAACCCCCCAGTACTGAAAAAAAAAAAAAAAAGAATATTAACAAGATCTCATTTGGACCTTAACTTCCCCAACAATTATCAGTCTCATGCTTATTGCCAAAGACCCACCCCTTTTACCTCTTCACTTAAAAACCAAAAATCTCTCCTCTGAAAACTGGGCTTGAGCTCTAGCAGCTAAAGGTGGGGCCCCTGGTTTACTTGGTCACTTGCTCTTCTTTCTCCCCTGTGCTTTGCCCTATGAGCTGGGTGGGGGAGGAAGAAAGCAGGCAGATTACCCCCTATAACATTCCTGCAGTTTGGTAGGGTGCCTCAGCTTCTATGGGGGTTGCCTTGGTATGGCAGGTGTCCAAGCCCCACTTTCATGTGCATTTGCACTAGTTGAGGGAGCCCCTGAGGCTTCCTTTGCATAGTTCCTAGCCAAAAACTCCATTGCAGGCACCATTTCTCTTTTTCTTCTCTGCCACCTCCCTGCAAAGGGCAACCCACTGGGAGGACTCCTGAAGCAAAGCTCAAGTGTCTTGGGAAGAGTGAGCTTCTTCATTCCCTCCAGCCTTTTCATCTCCGCAGCATTAAGAGCTATCAGCCTCCTCGGGCCTACCACCAGCCCCAAATGCATGCCTTGACACTTCAGGCAATTCTGAAATTGTCAGCCATTCTGTTGGAGTCTCCCAATGGGGATGTGTGGTAGCAGGCAGGAAAGGTTACTAGATGAAAGGGCCTTGAAGAAGTCAATACCCAGTAGTAATGAGCACTGCTAGATCTTAGTTTTCAAGCACTATTCTCTAGTAAAAGAAAACAGCTTCCGGGAGAAATGGCTGCCTGTAAGTCTAGGGCCAGGAAAATAAATCTGGAGGGTAGTATAGTAACAGAGAGCAAAGTGCCTTTTAAAAAAGGGGGGGTCCCCAAAAGATGGAGTCATGTCAAAGGGACACAGAGCTAATCTGTCTACCAATAGTCAAATCTAGAGCAACCTGAGGAAAAACATAAATATAGTGTTGGGTTGCACCTTAACGTATGTTATAAACACGAGTCCATACTGATGTCAATAAATGGTAGGAAAGAGACAAATCTTACTGATAGAAAAATTAACCATAATATGGGTAAACACTCCCTCTTCCAGGATTAAGCAGGGGCTGTTCGTGGTTATTCACTTTCAGACAATAGAATGTGGAGAAGGACAGAAGCTTTACAGAGGAGAAACTTAACAAGTTATCACCTTAACCAACTGGTGAAGATTGCCACTGCCAGAGATACCATGTGAATATCAAGTACTTCCTGATATCGGAAGAGACATCGCCTCTCTGGTATTTTCCAAAAGGAAAAAAAGAACTAGTCTAATCATGAAAAAAATCCCATAAATTGATGGACATTCTACCAAGTCCATGGTGAGCACTCCTCCAAACTATCAAAGTCATAAAAATTAGAAGACTGAGAGATTGCCATATTTAAGTATAATATACTATCCTGGATGAGAGTGAAATACAATAGGGGCAATAATAGAAAAACTGGTGACATACAGAAAAAAGTCTAGAATTTAGTGAATGGTAATCCACCATGGTAATGTAAGGTGGTAACAGTAGGAGACACTGGGCAAGGAATAACAAGAATGTAGCTTTATCTTGGCTACATGTCTGTACATCTAAAATGTTTTTTATGTTATTTTTTAAAAAGTTAGGGTGAAAAAATTTCAGGTTGATACATTTTTAAACAGGTTTCCTCTAAATATGTAAATGCATATTCAATACCTATTTTTAGAAATAAGGCCAAAATGATTTGTTCAAATATGGATCCATTGACTGAACTATGACTCAGTTCTTACATTAAACCCATAATTAGGTGTCTGTAAGTTTCAGTTTCCATTAGTTTAAAAAGAAGAGATAAATTTAAAGAATTGGAAAGCATTCTGATGACACTATCCCTCAGGATTCAAGATTTTTCCAAACCATTGTTACTAGCATGTTACATTAAATGAGTTTCTTTTTAGCAATCATTAAATTTGGTAAGCATGCACAAAAGAAGATAAAGTGGTAAAAATGAATGTTTGTGTATGCATTTCTTGGATTTAATAATTCAGTATCTTTCCAGTTGTGATATGAAATATTTTAAAGTGATTCCCAGTCATACGTTTTGCAATCCATAATTCTGCAACCCTTCAAAATCAAAGAACTTCCCTGAAATCAAGTACCGTGACTTTGTCACAACCAACAAAATTCATCTAATATTCCACACTCAAATTTACCTGATTAGAAACCGTTCCTTTTTTAATAACTCACTTTTAAAGGATTATATTTGGTTTTTATAAAAACTTTTTTTTCACACACCTAATTGGTACACAGTTGGGGTTTAGCTCGGTTGGAAGAGCACTGCTGTACAGTCTCTGAGGTCCTGAGTTCAATTCCCAGCACTGCAAAAATGGGAGAAGGACATGGCAATCCACTCCTCAGGCAATCCCCAAACAATCAGCCATTGAAAATCCTATAAGAATTGCCATGAGTCGGACATAACTTGACAGAACCTAACAGCAACAACAATTGGTATACAGTTGTCCCAATCCTATGGTGATATGATCCACATAAGAGACACACAGACAATGCTAATTGATATCAAAAGGCTTTATTGGTTAAGGAGGTACTGACTTAACTGTTTGTAAAACCATTATGCAAACCAGTAATAGTGCTAATAAAACAAAGCAAAAATGGAAGCAATCAAATGACTAACCAAAAGGAACCAAAAGGTTAAATAAACTAACACAATCTGACAAAGAAAACTCTGCCCAAAGATTGTGGACTTTGTTCTGTAGGCAGTGGGGAGTCACTGAAGGATTCTGGAAAGGAGAGTAATATGAGTTTACAATTTTTTCAGTTTCTTTCACTGAAACATTAATTAGGAGAAATAGAAAATCTGAAATGTAGGCAGGGTGGCAAATTTGATGAAAGACATACTGTAATACTTTAAGAGGGAAAATTTATTCTATACTCCAAGTTATTTCTCTCAAAACGAAGTGAGTTCTGCTAAATGAAATCAACCTTGGCCTCTTTATCCCCTTACTCACCACCCACCCACAGAAGGTAAATTTGAAATCAAAGTAGCATGCATATCCCAGTTCTTCCTTCCCTCATTCTTGAGGCTGTCCTATGCTAGCAGATTGATTTCAGTTCTCAGCCCTAGGTGAGTTTTACAGGTCAAATCCCTGCCCTCTGTAGGAGGAGAGGAACATGTAAGGGTAAGGTCTCCTACATGTGGTTCACTGGCCAGGTACAGATAACAGTCAAACCAAAGAATGAATCTATTCAGTAAATGGTCATGAGACAACTGGATGACCCCATGTAAAACAATGACATTAGATCCATACTGCATATAAAAATTAACTCAAAACAGATCACAGATCTCAATATAATAGCTAAAACTATAAAACTCTTAGAAGAAAACATAGGTATAAATCTTTGTGACCTTGAAATAGCCAATGATTTCTTAGATAGGATAGCAAAACCACAAGTGACAAGAAATAAATTATATTAAAATTTAAAACTTTGTGCTTCAAAGTACACCATTAAAAAAGTGAAAAGGACCAGACATGGTGGCTTACGCCTGTAATTCCAGCACTTTGGGAGGCAGAGGTAGGAGGCTCACAGGCTCCAGGCCAGAGGCAGCCTGCATAATTTAGTGAGACCTTGTCTCAATTTTTAAAGAAAGATGGGGCTGGAGATGCAGCTCAGTGGCAGAGCACTTGCAAAGTATGCACAAGGCCCTGTGTTCAGCACCCCAATACGAAAAAAGAAAAGAAAAAAACTGAAAAGGCAGTATATAGGATGGAATAAAATATCTGTGAATCACATATCTAGTATGGGACTTGTGTACAAAATACACACACACACACACAAAAACCCATGATTGAATGGTTAAAAAAAGACAAATGTAATAATGAGCTGAGAATTTCAATAAACAATTCTCCAAAAATATACTCAATGAGCATAAAAAGAAGATAGCCAACACCATTAATCATTAAGGAAATTCAAATCAAAACCACAAAGAGATCATTTCACACCCAATGTTGTTGTTGCTGCTGTTAGGTGCTATCGAGTCTGTGTCCAACTCATAGCAACCCTACATACAACAGGCGAAATAGTATTGTCAGTGCTTCTCTGCTATTCATAGGGTTTTCAATAGCTGATTGTTCTGGGGGGATGGATTTCCAGGTCTTCTCCCAAGCCTACAGCACCTGGTGTTCCCACGTGGTCTCCCACCTAACTACTAACCAGGCTCAATCCTGCTTAGCTTCTGAAATCTGGTGGGATCGAATGCCACAGGGCTACGGCTGCAGGCACTCCTGTAATAGGAGGCCATAAGTTTAGGTGGGCTTTTCCTGTAATGTCAGAGAGCCAGAATTATTAGCAAATTAGCCCTGATCAAATTTAAATAAAATAGGCATCCATTGATCATCATGTTGATAGGCTAAAACTAAAATTTGCCTAGCTCACTGGTATAATTTTTGGAACAGTACAATCTGGGTTCTGGGAATGTAATTTTGACTGAGAGAACTGGCCTAGAGGCTTAAAAGAAATTTATTTTCTCAATTTGGGGCCTAGTGATGTAGAAACCCTTTGTATCCCCAAAGAGCAACCTTTTATACACTTTAGAGGAAGCCTAATTTAAAAACACAGCACTGAACTGATACATATGTCAACGCCCTGTAGAGATTACACTCATTTCAGCCTGCAATGAGGAAAAGAACCCCAATTCCATGCACGAATCACCAACCAGCTGAATGAGACCCAGCTGGTGATAACCCAGGGATGATTCAAATATCTTTGCTACTTAACTCACAAGAGCAAACGAATGAAACTTTGAACTTGAGCACATTTACACTTTCATCTTGCAAGGGGGTTAATATCTGCACTTCAAATTCTGAGCTACAAGGACAGATTAAGTACATGCATTTAACTTTATTGCCTTCCTGGAGCCCAACCAAAACTATGGCAAGATGATTTTTAAGTAAACTAATTTTGGAATAATTTTAGATTTACAGAAAACTTGCAAAGAGTACAGGGCTCCTGTATTCCCTTCATTCAACTTCCTCTAATGCCTCTCTTTTTTTTTTCTCCCCTCTTATACTGAGGGTTGAAGCCAGGGACTTCATGCTTGCATGCTTTGCAAGTGCTGGACCACTAAGCTGCACCCCCAGCCCCCCTTTTTTTTAACTTTTTGAGACAGGATCTTGCTAAATTACGCAGACCACCTCTGGCCTCGAATTTGCAATCCTCCTGCCTTGGCCTCCCAAGCCACTGGAGTTACAGGCATGCTCCACCATGCCTGGCTTAACTTCCTCTAATGTTAACACCTTATATAGCCATGGCACATTTGTTTAAACTGAGAACTAACATTAGCACATTCTGACCAACTACATTACACACCTCATTAGGATTACACCAGTTTCTCCACTAATGCCCTTTTTCTATTCCAGGTTCCAATCCTGGATACTACATCCCATTTACTTGTCATGCCTCATTAGGGTCTTTGTTTGTGTTGCCGTAACAGAATACCTGAGGCTAACTTATAAAGAACTTATAAAGAACTTATAAAGAACGCATTTCTCACAGTTCTGTAGGTTGGGAAGTCCAACATCCTGGCTCTGCCAAGTTCAGCTCCCTGGTGAGGGCCACCCCATCTGCTTCCAAGATGGCACCTTGTTCCTACTCCCTTGAGAGAGGAGTGATATATCCTCACATGGCAAATGCAGAAGGGCAAAAGATCCTAATGCTGCATGAAGCCTCTCTTATAAGGACCTTAACCTTTTCACCAGGGTGCAGTCCTCATTGCCTAATCACCTCTTAATACTACCACATTAGCAACACCTGAGCTTTAGAGCAGACTCATTCAAACCATAGCAGCAGCAGCAGCTCTCACTTTCTCAAAAGTACATGGTTTTTTTTGTTTTTTTCAGCACTGGGGGTTGTGCCCAATGCCTCAAGTGCACTAGGTGAGTGCTCTACCACTGAGTTGTGTCCCCAGCCTCCTTTTTAAATATTTTATTGTGAGACAGTGTCTCACTAAGTTGCACAGGCTGCCTCTGGCCTCAAACTTGCAATCTCCTTGCCTCAGCTTCCGAAGTTGCTGGGATGGATTTTAAAACAGATATAAACCGGAAGAACACAGAAAATGTGAGGAAATGGTATTAACAAAAATTTGAAATCTGAATCCTAAACCAGTAGAGGAAAAACAAACTGATTCATAGTACAACCTTTTCAAAATGCTTTGTTCCTTGAGGTGATGAAAAAAAGAGACCTGAAAGACGTATTCAGGGAAATGATTGAGAAATTATTTGAGACTCTTGACCATCCTTTGTAAGGTCTCATGACTTAAACTCCAAATTGTGGTCTGATCTTGAGAATACCAGGTGCAGTTACTTTGAATCTTTGAAGAAGAAATTCTGCTTAATGTTTCAGCTACAACAAGATCAGTTAGCAGACTAATAATTTTCATATGGTCATTCTTTAAATGAAAGGCTATGATTTTTTACTGCAAACATGTGACCAAAACCACAGGTGATACTATTTGTTTATTTACATATTTACTCCTTGTTAAAAAAAAAAAAGCTAGGTAACGTAATTTATTCCTTACTTCCAAGTGGAAATGCATTTAATGTAGGAATAAACTCTGACTTACATCAACTAACATAATATTTGAAGAAATCAATTTATGGTTCTTACCTGGTCTTTGTATTTCTTTTGCCTGGAATCTTACTATCACTGTCTGTATGCCTAATAATATTGTATATTTCTATCCAGTCACGTTCAAGACCCATCCCTCCATGGCTTTATTTTTCAGTCACATTTACTGCTTGTCTCACTCCTAACACTCACCCATTCATATAATGGATGTGCATATAAGTACAAAGATACATCTACTATATGTATCACTTAATTTAATTTGATCTGAGGTTATTCCTAATTATTCCATATATACTAGACTTTGGTTTTGTGCCATGAATCCAGGAATTATGTTTCACATATTTTGTTTTCACTATGATGTTTAGCAAAGCTTTGAGCTCACTTCACATCAAAGTTTCACAAACTAAGGTGAGAAGTCTTTGCCTCCAAATCATCAATGGCACTGTTTAAAAGCACATTACTAGGTTCTGGTGATGATGGCTGCACAACACTGTGAGTGCAGTCCATTGAGCTGTACATTTAAAATGATTTTGATGGCAACTTTTAGGTTGTACATATTTTACTGCAGTAAAAAATAAATTTAAAAAACTCAAACCAGATCATTTAATTAAATGGATCAACAAATAAGAACCTGAGGGACTGGGGCCCAGGAATTTGCATTTTCATAGTTCTTCTACAAGTATTACTTATGCAAGTTGGTCTGAAAAACAATCACATTAGATAAGCAATAAATGTCATTGGTTTGCTTATATGATTGATTAATAGAGACTTTAAACTACAATTTGATTATACACAATGCTGACTCACAAGGCCAAAAATGGTACTAGGAGACTAAAGGCCCAAGGTAAAAATGTCTTACCTTTACTGTTTAGAAAGATTAACTCTTTATAAGCCCCCCCCCCTCCTTTTTTTAAAGGCTCTTATAAAAAGAGCTACCTATACATATTCTCTACTTCAGGAAGTTTATGAGGAAACATGGAAGAAATATAAAACCCTGTAATATAAAATTTCAACATAAATTATCAGCAAGACGACCACAGGCACCTGACATGCCCTTGCATGATTTTGGCCAAGTTCATCAATACTCAAACATTCAAGGGAAGTGTTTTGAATAGGTGCAAAGCCACTCTAAAGCTTGCTCATCACACAAATTGCTATCATGAGTGCCACATGAGCAGTGGTTTATTGGATTGAATGATATTAAGAAGAGGTTTGCTGAATTGAATGATTCAAGGTTTTCTGAATACACTTAATGGAGATTGACTGCAGTATCATATCCTAACATCTATTTTAAATGATTGAAAACTCTGAAGTGGTGCTGAGCCCGTATTATTCTCCATCAAGCATATAGTCAGGCAGGATTCCATATGCTTGAACTTCTGCTAGGCTTAATTAGTTCTAACTGCTGAAGAGATCCATTTATCTGTCCAAGTGTGGCCATGAGAGACGGCCTCCAACTATACTTGAAGGTGGGTAGTAGCCCAGGGCTCCAAATGGAAAATTCTCAAAAGTAACAAAGGAAAATATTCTGAAACTCTGGGGCACTTTGCCACGAAGAGCAAAGACGTAGGCAAGGTAGAATATACAGCTGTGGGTAGCAAAATGGTGTAACTATGAAAAGCATGTAACTGGATATTTACTTGATGTGTGTGATGAAGTCAAGGTAGGAGCTGAAGACTCACTTCAAAAATGTGAATTGAGGGACTAGGCAAATAGAGGTATCATCTAGAGACAAAAGGAAGTAAGCAGAGGGCAAAGGCTTGGCTAGAAAATGATAAGCTTGTTTAGAACAACAACAAAAAGTGGTACTTGCTGGAATAAGGAGAAAGGGGAAGTTGCTCTTCGGCAGACAGAGTTTCACTGTTCAATCAGGAAAAAATTATAGACAGCCATTGTGCACATTGTTAACACTCCTGTATACTCAAAATGGTTAAAATAGGAAATTTTATGTGTTTCTTACCACAATAATAATAGTAGTAGTAGTAGTAGTAGTAGTAGTAGTAGTAGTAGTAGTAGTAGTGGTGGTGAGTTTGTATAGATTAAGACATAAAAATAGACAATTTTATAATCATTGTTACCTGACAGGGTAAACACTTAGAAAAATAAATTTATTCTCATCACCCCCAATTATATTGAGCATCCACAAAAAGTATAACAAATTTAGTGATATCAAGTATAATATTTGATTGATAGTTCTTCTACCTAAAAAACACTAAAAAGATAATAATGTTTTAAATCCGTTTTTAAACTGTTTGGCTGAAATTATAACTCAGCCTAAGCAAGTGGTTTAAGTTGGCCTGTGACAAGAAGCCACTCTAAACTAATCAACCACTTCATTGTCACTTGAAACAGATGTCTGGGTTAAAATATATTCATAGCTGTTTCAAAACCGTCCAGACACTGAACCAAAAATATGTGTGAGCTAAGAATACAGTAGTAACTCACGCTTCTATGCTAGTAACATCCTACCATTTGCTACATTTAAATACTTTGCTTTAAAAAAACCTTAACATATCAATAAATTTTTGTAAAGATAAAATAATAGTACAGTATAAAATTTATTGACCACATACTAAGCCTCATGAAAATTCTTCAAGATAAAAATTATCCTGCATCACTGGAGGAAACTAAGACTGAGAGGGATTAAATAGCTTAATCAGATTCTACAAGTGGAGGCAATAGATCCTAACCTGAAACCTAGATCTGCCGGACTTCAAAGGCTGGCCTCTTCATTTCTCACCCCTGCTTGCTGAGAAGTCAAAACCCTTGGAATCATGAATAATGGATTAGAGTCAGTGAACATGACACAATTTTTAATATTATTTAGTTCTATCTATAAAACACCTAGGCATTTAAAACTTGAAAATGGAGAATGTTTAACACTGCAAGAAATTGTAGACAGTAACAGTCCTATGATTGAGTAAATAGTTTACCATCCATCTAAGTCTACTTTTGCTAAACTTAATAGTTAGCAGAGAGAAAATGAAGAACCACTAAGTCATTTTCAAGTGATTTGACCACATTAATTCCCTGTTAAATTAAACTGAGTGGTCACCAGACACTTTGATTAGGCAGGCATTCCCTTTGGTTTAAAAAAAAAAGAGGGAGTACACATTCTATTTTCTGGTTACCTATTATTAAACAGCTGGCTGGGGTTTAGCTCAGTTGGTAGAATGTTGCTCCACACTTTTTGAGGACTCAGGATCATTCCCTAGCACCACAAAAATGGGAGAAGGATGTGGTAATCCACTCCCAGAACAATTCCAAAACAATCAGCAATTGAAAACCCTATGAGGGTCGCTATGAGTCAGACTAGACTCAAAGGCACCTATCAACAATTGTTACACAGCAAACTACTACAAAATGTAGTGCCTTTCACAATGACCACATGGGAGAAGGACCCACTCCCACAAAACAATCGGCCATTGAAAATCCTATGAATAGCAGAGAAGCACTAACAATACTGCTTCAAGCATTGTACATATGTTCACTATGAGTTGGACACAGACTCGACGGCACCTACAACAACAAAATATTCTTATAACTTAAAATTCTGTTTGTCCAAAATTAGGATACAGCTCAATTGGTAAAGTCTTCTATTCCTTTGATGGGATCCCTGAGGAACTTGCCTAATGGCTCAGAGTGGTCTGTGGGGTTCAAGGCCACTTCACTCACACGCCTAGTGCCACATGGGAGATGGCTGGAATGTTGGCTTCCATTGGATTTCTCTCTAACCACCAGATCTCATGACCTTCCCAGATGGTCTCCCCCACAGAACAATCACATTTCTTACATAGCAACTCAGGAATTCATGAGCGAGTATTCTCTAAAAGTTCAAACAGAAGCTGCCAGTCTCATACTGACTGGGTGCCAGCATTGATATAGACTCACTTTCTCAACTTTTTTTTTTTTTTTTTTTTTTTTTTTTTTTTTTTTTTTGCCAAAGTAGTCCCAGAGCCTAAACAGATTCAAAGAGAGAGGACAGATATCGCCACCTCTCAGGGGAAGGAATTTGAAAAAATTTTAAGCCAACTTTAATCTGCCACAGAATAATATAAATATGCACTTGAGCTGGTTATGGTGGCACATGCCTGTAATCCCAGCCCTTAAGAGGCTGAGGCAGGAGGATTGCCAGTTTAAGGCCAGTCTGGGATATACAGAGAGTTCTAGGCCAGCCTGGGCTATACCATGAGACCCTGTCTCAAAAAGCCAATAAATGAACAAACAAATAAATAAATACATGTACTACTGAACTAGTCTATCATGAACATTGTAGAATTCACAAAGTATTTTGACCAATTCAGCCTGGAGGAGCCAATGGAGCAGGCCCAGGCAATATCCTGGATTGCACTTTGCATGTCATTGTTTTTATGAATGGGCCATAGTTCTACTAACCCCCAAAAGACTGCAAACTCCTTGGAAACAGGACAACATTTTTTTTCCTTTTGTTTCTCTATACCAAGTGCACAGTTAATATTTGAATTTATGAAATTAATTGATTACATTTTCTTCCACCTAGGATGTGAAAAAGGATGGAGTTTAGCTCAGTTGGTAAAGTGCTGTTCTGAGCTCTCTAGGGCTGTGGGTTTGATTCCCTGCACTGGAAAAATGCAAGAAGGACCTGGCAGCCCACTCCCAAGAAAATCAGCCATTGAAGATCCTATGAATAGCAGAAAAGCACTGACATGGTGCCAGGCATGGCACATGTCTAGAAGTGTTTTGTTCTGTTGTACATAGGGTTGCTATGAGTTGGACGTGACTTGATGGCACCTAACAACAAGAAGAAGAAGAAGGGTGTGAAACTGTACCCCTAACCACAGTCAGGTTATTGGTCCAAAGGGCAGGTAGTTAATAATATATAAGAAATTGACTTAATGTATGATCAGTTTTGGGAATGAAATAATAATGATTCATATCTGAGAGCACTTAAAAGATTACAACCAGCTTTCATGACCAAGAAAGAAATTGAACCAATGAATTGAAAGTCATTTAGAAATAATAGAACCAGGGTTGTCTATATTGTCTATAAAAGTATTTACAGAGCATTTCTGAACACACCTTTTATATTACCTTGTGCATCTGTACGTTTATAAAACATATAGACCTAACCAAGACTTCTTTATGAACCATGGACAGAGGCAAAATAAACAAACCTTTGTGCTCATATTTGTGAATACAACTAGGCCTACCCACCATAAGTGTAGCCATCTTCACTTTCTGAATCTGCTGAAAACTATCTTTTATGAAATGTAATCTGCAGCATGAGGGCCAACAGGTAAAATACTATCACCATCAGCCAATATTGGTTACAGCAGTCAAGACAGAATGTAGGTGTGGACACTGTAGCCTTCTTGATGGAATTACATAGCAGAAGGAATTCTCAAGGAAGGCCCCCGGAGAGCTTTTAAATCAGGTTAGATAAAGCATCTGTCCAAAGTGATTCAGGTGAATCCAAGCCTACCATGGTGAGTGAAATGCACATTTCAAGACATCGTCCTTCCTTCTCTTTCTACGATATTGACAAAAAAGGAGATAGAATTGCTGTCTTGTTTTAAAAGCTGGAGAAAACTGAAGATATGACATATCCCAACCATCTCATTTTATTCTAAGGAGCCGGAGGTCAAAATAATTGACTTACTCAAAGATACACGGTCCAAAGTTACTAGCTCTCTAGATTCTCATTAGATTCCCCATTTTTGGTGCAAACTGCCCTGGGCCAATTGGTGCATTTAATTTAGAAATAATGTTATAAGACCTAGACTCCCAGGAGAATCCTCATAACTGAGCAAAGAGTTGATCATTCATGGTTCCCACATTAGGTTCACAGGGTTTTCCTATTGTACTATAGAACATGCTTCCTAAGGAAGCTTTTGCTCAGTGTCTATAGAATCAAGCCTTGTCTTAAACCCTGTGAATATGAAGAATAACAGAATCTAAACACATATACAGTAAAATATAGTGTTTGTTGCTCTAATTATGTTCTAATATATGTATTCACATCCTGACTTATATTCATGGATTTCATAACTGAGGGAACATTACATAAGACACAAAACCTTGTCATACACACACAAACACAGACACCCACACACACACACACACACACTAGAAACCACAAAAATCATTTTAGCCCATTAAGTTTACTCCAGAAATATGATTTTGGAAACATATAAATAAGAGCTACTATGCTATAAATTCATAGAAATGGCTATAAAATTTAACTACAAGTATGTATCAATAACACTTTAAAGGAAAACTGGATTATATAAATCAAACAATTACTTAATGCTTTTGAATTTTCAAATCCCTACTCAGCCACCTATTTATTTATTTGCTACATAGGATGTATTTCAGATATAATTTAAGGCCAATAAAACAAAGAGGAAACATCTAGCTTTTCCTTTAAGGTGCAGTAATTTTTTAACTTATTTTAAATGTTTTTGGAATGTATTTGACTGGTTTTCTGACTGCATAATCAATCTTAAACAATGTGGTCTTGCCCGGTATTTGTTTTCCACCTTGCCTGAGTACCTCATTTAAATAACTATTCTGTGCTGTGTACATTGCCTCTAGGAAGGAAGTTAAAAGCAGAAAACATACTGGGAGAAAGGACTCTCTTATTATTCTTTTTTTTAAGATTAAAAGTCTCTGGCTAAGAAGCATAATAAACAAAAACTCATGGCAGAAGTAAAAGACTTAATTGCCCCAAATTCCCTACTCCTACCACTCTGATTGACATTGATTGACACTGAGTGACATTGAAGGCAGGTGAAAAGGTAGCATATGGTAAAGTGAAAGAGGAGTAGGTGGAGCCCAGGAGGATAATACCATGAAACTAGAGCATAATCAGTATCCACAGGGCTCTAATAGAACAAGCTTGGTCAACTGCAACTCCCCTGACCCACCCTTGCTCTGCACATTATCCTTAAAGTGAGCATCAGCAAGTGCTTCCCTATGTATACAGCCAACAAGAACATCTGTCTAGATTTTATTTGGTGGCTCACATGACTTACCTGTATGGACAACCCCAAGCACCAATAAGAACACTTTTAATTTCCCAAGGAAGAAGGCAGGGCCTTGGACAGCTGATAGAAGGGCAAGTTCTCCTTCCCCTGGAATGGGATGAGGGCTGAATGGAACCAACCCAGGATTCACCTTCTTGAACCAGGACTATGAAGTAAGTATATTACAGCAAGAGCTGAGAATGGGATATAGCTCAGCAGCAGGGTATCTGCCTAGCATGTGCAAAGCCCTGGTTTCTACCCCAGCACCACAAAAAATGGGAGAAGGACCTGGCCACCCACTTCCAGAAATAATCCTGAAGCAATCAGCCAGTGAAAACCCTATATAGGGTTGTTATGAGTCTGACCCGACTCAACGGCACTTAACAACAACAAGATGTAAAAGTTTTCCCCATATTCTATAGCATAATATCATAGGTATTTCATTAGTCAGGGTTCTCAAGAAAAAACAAACAATAGAATATATCATCCTATTATCATTTTTATATATAATCATTTTACATATAAATATATGAATATAAACATATTTATATACATATGTATATGTGTGTATATATGGACAGAGAGAGAGAGAGAGAGAAAGGGGGAGAGAGAGAGAGAGAGAGAGAGAGAGAGAGAGAGAGAGATTATAAGGTACTGGCTCACACATTTGTGGAGACTGAGAAGTCCCACAATCTGCTGCCTGACTCTAGAGACCCTGGAAAGACAGTGATGTTAGCTTGAAGGCCTGCAAGACAGAAAGCCAATGGTGCAGATTCCAGTCTGAGTCTGAAGGCTTGAGAAACAGAAACACTCAGGGCAGAAGATAATGTCGCAGCTCTAGAAGTCAAGACAGATGGAGAGTGTATCTATCCTTCTCCCTCCTTTGTGCTCAACAAGGCTCTCAAAAGATTAGACGATACCCACTCAGTGAGTGATCCTCCTTATACAATCTACCAATCAAAGAAGACTCCTTATTCAGTCTACCAATCTAGATACAACCTCACAGATATATCCACAAATAATGATTAATCAGATACCTGGGAATCCTATAGTCCAGTCAAGTTGACACACAAAATTAACTAACTACCATGAGTATCTTAAAGTGTTGTTGTTGTTGTTGTTGTTGTTGTTGTTGTTGTTGTTTGGCAGAGGTCTAGTATGGATTTCCAAGGGAAAATGGTTCAAGCGGGAATTCCTTATAATCTCAGTAATTTCTCAAGACTTATGCAATTCATGTTATAAAGTTTACCAATAAGGCAAAAATAAAAACCTATTTAGACTACCTTCAAATCAACATCTTATTACCAAACACCTATAAAAATCAGCAAAATAAACATTGTTGAAAATAGCACAGAAACAATAGTATTGTTGACAATAGTGTCCATCAATACTCAGCTGTAATGATTTGAATAAAAGAAGTAATAATTAGAAGTTATAGATTAATTACTAAGACTGTTGAAGGTAAGAACTGAATGGCTTCTAAGATTCCTACTGGCTCTAAAATTAAATGAATCTATGAAGCAGTCCCATATTACCTCACCTTTATAAAGTAAAATATTTTTTAAAAAGAGCTTTAACTCTATTTTCAAATGATGATAATGAAGCTTTACTGATGAGCTACACAATCAGTGACAACAACACTTGAAGTACATAATTCCTAGGTCTGGAACCTGCATTTGGTGTCATAGTCACAGCCAAAATTGCCTGTTCAAGTGCCTAAATTTAAGGGTAATTATCAGGGATGGAGGCTGTGTTCCAATAATGAAGGCAGCCCAGGCTATTAGTGATGGGAGGGGTCAGAATGGGAAAGCAAGATGGATGAGGAACACTTTGTTTTCAAAATGTCAGTCCATGCTCCTGTTCCTCTTTCTATACCTGTTCTCCTCTTTTATGAAATTTAAATCTCCTTTGCCATTTAATACAATATTGAATATTTGCTCCATCCTTTAAAGGAAAAAAAAATCCTCAGTCAGATAACCAGTCAGATAGCTGACTGGTTTATCTGAACCAGTCACATAAAAGTGTTTTTCATTTACAGGGATCTGAGCGCTGGTTGTGCTACTTCTTCCCACTCTCACTAAGACTGAGGCATGCGGTCTTGCCTCATCTTTTCTCTCAGCACCACTTGAAGTCAACTGTAGGTGATAGAGCCACCCCAGAGCTAGAACACTACAATCATTTTGGCAACCAAATATTTATTATGCTGAAACTCTATTAGATATTGTACACCAGTTATTTTTATCCTTTTCGTCCCTGACATTGGCCATTGCCCCAGTCAAGTAGCATCTAGTGATCTATCTATCTTCCACAGATTAATGTCCATAATGACCTGTGGTCCAAACTTCATACTGACATCCTTGCTTTCTACCCTTTCACTGAATCTTTTGAACCTCTATTTCCTTACTAATAAATTCTGTTTTGCGTTCAATCTCTGAAAAGCCCTCACTCCATCTTTGCCATAATTGAATTCTGACATTTTCCCCACAATCTCCACCTCCCTTGAAGAACTCTGGAGCAAAATCTGTTCTTCCTTCTGTGCCCATGTGGTAGAGTCAGTTGCTTATTCCCATTTCAAGGCCATTACCCATGACCTTTCTGAAAAATCTTCTCACCATTAAATACACATGGCAGTAGAGGTTTGTCTAATCTCTAATATCTACTACCATCACTAGAATCCTCTGAAACTGATTGCTAATTTAGTTCCTGACCCTTTTATCATCCATCTGCCTTTTCACCATCATGAGAGACTATAGGCGTATATATAGATAACTTTATGGGACCTCATGCTTTCTTGAACTTCTCCACTCCAATAATTTTTATCTTCACTCATCCTTAGTCACTCACCCTTATGACCATATCTTGGACTTTTTCAATATCAGAATTGCTCTATTGCATCAACCTTAAACTCCAGCTATTCCATCTCTCATACTTTGTTCAATTCTCTTTTCCTCTTTCTCCCATAATCCCTACTCTCTGAGCTCATTAGAAGATCCAGGATCTAGACTTTTTCTGTTCTCAAGTACCTTGCCATAGCCACTCTCTAACCAACATGCTCACTCCCTTGTCCTATTTCCTTTCTCCACCATACTCTTGTGATAAAATGTGAACATGGAGTATTCCTGCCAGTAGTCTTCTTGCTTCCCATAGGAAAGTTGGAGGATGAGGTTAGATTGGTCTCAGTCTGGGACCGAGTTATATCTGAATCCTGCTTCACTATTCATCCCTTCTCCCACACTTACATTTCCTGAGAGAATTCCATCAGGAAGTGACCTCCATCTGCCTTCATGGCCGCTATTTTAACTTATTTACTAGAAGATAACCAGAATAGTTCTTATCTCAGGATACTCTAGCAGGATATATCTTGTTTATCTGAATTGCTTATTATAAATACAACTGAAATAAATTCATTTATGGGATGCACTTAGCTAGAGAAAAGAAATTAGCCAAGGATTCTTTCTACTTGAGTGACTATAAAAACTAAGACGCTATAAACCAAAATAGCTTTCTCTGAGCTGACATGTCTAACTTATATTGTTAGTTCTCAACTTGTCCTCTCAAACTATGAAGTGTTCCCCATTTAGGGAAAGGAAGTTTAGGAAACAGTGTATTTCAGATCACGATCTCTCTGAGAGAAAGTTGCTTGAAAATGTAATTAGTAAATATTTTTGTTGGGTAAAATCTGTACATAGAGGTTGTCTTCTATAATAATTCGGCCTTCTGTAGTACTGCAGATGTCTAGATATGACCTTTTTCTTTCTTTCACCGGAATGTAAGATGACAAAACCTATAGTTTCAGGACCAGAGTAGACAAATAGATGGGATGACTAGAGCCCTGGCCAAGCCTGGCCAACAAGGCACAGTCTGCCAGGTCAGAGGTACCAAGTAAAAGAGAGAATATCCACCCTGATCAGGTGAATGTAATACTAACTATTTGGACTCCCACCTGCCTGCATATGCCCTTCATGGATATGTTGTTGTTGCTGTTAGGTGCCATTGAGTCGGTATCCGACTCATAGCAACCCTCTGTACAACAGGGGAAACACTATTGTCAGTGCTTCTCTGCTATTCATAGGGTTTTCAATGGCAGATTGATTTTTGGGAGGGCGTTGCCAGGTCCTTCTCCCAAACCTACGGCTTCCGGTGTTCCCAGGCGGTCTCCCATCCAGGTACTAAGCAGGCCTGACCCTGCTTAGCTTCCGAGATCTGATGGGATCAGATGCCACAGGGCTACAGCTGCAGGCAATTCATGGATATAGAGATCAAGAAAATGAGCACAGATTCAGGCCTTTAAAGCACAGTAACTCTGCCTGCTAAAAACCACAGCCTGATAACAACACATTGGATTTGAGTAAAACATACAAGGCACTCTTCCTCTCTTGGAAAGAGGTAGTACTTACAAAGAGGTAGGTAGAAAGAAAAAAATTTTAGAGGAAGGTGAAATGCACCCCTCTGTATCCGTCATGGTTCTTCAGAGAAGCAGATCCAAAGAAGATGATAGGCAGACAGACATTCAGTAGGTAGGTAGATGGATGGATTAAACAGATTTTATGAAACTGGCTATGCAATTGTGGGGGCTGGAAAATCTAAAATTCATAATATAAACCAGTGGGCTGGAAACTGAGGCAAATGCTGTTACAATCTTGAGTTTAAAATGTGTAGACCAGTCCAATCAGCTAGAAACGCAAGCAAGAATTGGTGTTACAGTAGACTAAAATTTGTGGCACAGTTCAGCAGCCTGGAGACTCAAGCAGGATTTCTACTTTACAGTCTTGAGACACAATTCTTTCTTAGGAAACCTCAGGTTTTGTTCTTAATTGAATAAGGTCCACCTGCATTGTAGAGAGTAATCTCATTTACTTAAAAATCAACTAATTGCAGATGTAATTGCAATTACAAAATGCCTTCACGACAATATCTCATCGAGTGATCACCTCATCTGGCCCCATTGCCTTTTTAAGTTGACATAAAAGCAATTAACCATCACACTTTTCAATGTTACCTGGGGTCTAAGGAACAGCACATAAACGTTGTTACCATTCTTGCACAGATTTCAACCCAGAGGCATCCTCTGCTCTGTGCTGAAGTACATTCACCTCCCCAGCAGCACTGCCCCACTCATCCAGCAGCATCCCTAAGTCCTTACTACTCTACTCTTACTACTCCTGTCCCCACAACTGCCATGTCTTCCTCTCCCAGTAGACCACACTAATTCCTATGCACTGCCTCCTTTCTCTCCATTTCTGGTCCCACCTTTCCACCCATAAACTTGGGTACCTCTGTTTCCATCCTTGGATCCTTCCCTTCAAAATCAAACAATATTTCTCTCTCCACTCCTCTCCTCTCCACTCCTCTTCTCTCTTCCTCTTCCTCTCTCTTTCTCCTCTCTCTTCCTCCTCCTCCTCTGTTTCTTCTTCATCTTCCTCCTCCTCCTCTTCCTCCTCCTCCTCTTGCTCCTCCTCCCTTCTTCTTCTCCTCCCTCTCCTCTTCCCCCTCCTTCTTCTTCTTCTTCTTCTCCTCTTCTTCTCTCTCTCTTAACCCAAAGTCAATGTTGTCATACATTTTCAGATAATTTTTTTCCACTTAATCTCTTCCCATTATATGCTCAAGCATGACTCTATTAGTTTTCCTTATCAGCTTCCTTACGAGCATGTAGAAATCATCAAGGATTACCACTCATTAGAAGAAAATCTCTCCTTTAACTCTCTGCAACCCATCTACATCTATATGTTTTAAGAGACAGTCATTCCACTCACCTTATTTACCTATTTGAGAGACAATAACCTGTCTGACTGTGTGGACCTTAAAGCCAGATGCCCAAATTTAAAAGCCTGGCCTGAAGCAGAGCAAGTTTCTACATCTCTCTAAGCTTCAATTTCCTCTTGTGTAAAATGAGGACAATAATAGTAACATCCTCATAGTTATTGTTGTTGTTAGGTGCTGTGGAGTTGGGTCTGACTTGTAGCGACCCTATGGACAACAGAAAGAAACACTCCCCAACACTGTACCATGCCTGGCACTATTGTCAGCCTTCCCTGCTATTCATAGGGTTCCAATGGCGTATTGTTGTGGAGTGGATTTCTAGGTCTTTCTCCCTAGCCTGCAGCACCTGGTCTTCCCAGGCAGTCTCCCATCCAAGGACTAACCAGGCTGATGTTACTTACCTTCCAAGGTCAGGAGTCATAAAGTTGTGGGGATTTAAAAAGTTAATACATGTAAAGTGATTAGAACAGTGTCTGGGTCTCTAATTGTGCAGTAAGTCTTAGTTGTTATTGTTTATTTCTAGACACTCTGTGATTTGAGTTCTTACACTTTTACTCCACTGAATCTTTCTTTGGGGGAATAAAATTATTTTAAGCCTTAAATACATGAGTCCAACTGTAAAAATTAAAGCAGAGAGCCTTAAGTCCGTCGACACAATAGAATGAAAAGCTTGAAGGAAAAAATGTTGATGCAAGCACTTTGAAAATGGAAACTTCTGGTTAATTATGCTTTGTTTTAAAAAGATAAACATTCTTTAGCCATTATTTTATGGCCTAAATATTTCATGGTAATTTTTTTTTAAATAAAGAAGAAGGCTGAAGAATAATTATAGCTTAGTTACAACAAAGAGTTCTCTCCCTTCAGGCTGATGCTATTGTTTAAATTAGAGTTGTACTTATTCTCTAATAGCTGATTACTTCAGAATAGCAGAATACTACACCTATAGATCTGAGATTATGCAGATAGCATTTCTTAACACACTTATTGCAGGAAAAGTATCCATCTGTCATGAGATATTGTATTTGCTCACTAGTCTTGTGAAAATTAGCCTACTGGCTATGTTCCCACTCATCTAGCTATAATTGACTTAACTCTTATATTAATTGTGAAATATATGGTATTTTAGAAAAATTTCCAAACCTCTCTCTTCTAAGTTACATTATGCAAGAAAACAAGTAAGTAATTCTAATGGACTGATGCTTAAACTACCATATAAAATTTCATTTTCACTTCTACAGGGTCATCAGAATTACTAAATTAGATGAGTACTTCCAAGCCTATTTGATATATTTAAAGCATTTGGTTTTCTTCAGAATTCTGCCCATTTACTCTTTTCTGTTATCTGTCTTTACCAGTGGTGCTCAAATTTAACTGTACAAAAAAAATCATTTAAAGAGTTTCTTTAAGCTTCAATTCCCTGACCTCACACCGAAAGATTATCATTCCTTTGGTTTGTAGTAGGTGCAAGGAATTCTGCTTTCTTAACTCAGAGTTAATCCTATTGCAGGTAGTCCCCAGGTCACTTTTTGAGAAGCCATCTCTTTACTGCATCTTTGTGAATTCAGTTACCATCAATTTACTAATAACTTTCAAATCTATATTTTAACTCAAATTACTCTCTTAATATGCACATTCATATATACTCCTTACTGGACACTGCCACCTAATTTCCCTACTGATTCCTTAAAATACACTGATCCAAAACTGACCTCTTCCTGTTTTCCCAAAATCAATCTGCTGTCATTTGTTTATTCTCTATTCTCTCTCCTACCCTGCTATTACTCCTTATATATGATAACTCCCAAGACCAGTCAAATATTAGCCTCATTCTCTCCTTTCCACTACCACTGCTCTTCTTGAGGCCTTCATCATATTTTGCTTCATCATCTTTCATTTAGTTTAGGCTTTTAAATGAAATCACAGCATGACCATGCATTAAAAATAAGAACTGCATCCTAAACCAAAGGCTCTGCCCAAAGAGTAACCATAAAACTCACCACTAACAAAGCTTAAAATAAAAACTATACAGGATCAGCATAGCTCACCAGTGGTCTAGCACTTGCAAAGTATGCACCAGGCCCTGGGTTCTACCCCCAAGTACTGAAAAAACAAAAAAGAAATGTTTTATAATCATCAAAGAATCAGTTTGTGAAGGAATATATCATTCCTGAAAGTATATGCATCAAATAACAGAATTTCAAAAGACACTAAGCAAAATTTAACAAAACTAAAAGCAAAAGCATGAATCCATTTTACATAGGTGATCCCTTAATAAGCCTACTAAAAGCTTAATTCATGTATATACTTAACTGAAAAGCTGCCAATTTCTATATGGTTCTGAGACCCAAGTTTCCACAGTCCCTTATTAAGTAAATTAAATATTACAACATTTAAAGTACAAGGAGGATGTAAAAATAAAACTAAAGTATATGGTTTATTCAATGCTTTGGCAGAGATGGTACCTTTCTCCAGAAAAAAAAAGTCTTATTGGTCTGATACAGAGATAGCCTCAGAAAGCCTTAACCTGGAAAAACACCTGGCTTAATAGTCGTCCTCTGGGCTTTTTTCTTAGGAAAAAGAAAAACCTGTCTTATTTTACAGCAATTCCTAAATATACAAGTATCATCACTAATTGAGGCAGAGTCTCCACATAAAAGCATCTCTTCAATCAGTTTTCTTTTCCTCCTTTCCAGAATCTAACATACAAGCACCACTGTTATACACTAGCATATTATATCTCACTTTTAATTTGAGGTATTTTTAATCCCATTTATTATAAATGATTTGTTAAGAATATCAATATACCACACTGATTATTAGAGGCAAACTGCCTAACACAAAATTAACCTTCTCAACCCCCTTAAGTTAGTTATTATTTAAATTCACCAATTCTTTTTCATCACATGTAATTATTTTTAGATGTGTGAATGAAGATGATTAGCAATAGGAATGAAGTTATAAAATTGATTTATATATTCTACTTTTTGTTGTCATTAAATACTTCTTAGTTTCTCTAAAATTGAAGAAACCATTGTTGCCATTGTTGTTGTTACTTGTTCTCTAGACAGGTCCACCTCATAGAAAGCCTAGCTACAACAGAACAAAACACTCCCTGACACTGTTTGTGTCATGCACAGCACTATGTCAGTGCTTCTCTGATATTCATAGGGTTTTCAATGGCTGATTGTTTCAAGATTGCCTTCAGGAGTGGATTGCCACATCCTTCTCCCATTTTTGTGGTGCTGGGGATCAAACCCAGGCCTTGGACAGCATAGAGCAACACTCTATCAACTGAGCTGAACCCCAGACCCAAAGGGAACATTGTTGTTATTAGGTCCTGTCTTGTATCTGACTCATAGTAACCTTCATAGGGTTTTCAATGGCTGACTCAGGATTGCCTTGGGAGTGGATTGCCATGCCCTTCTCCCATTTTTGCAGTTCTGGGAATCAAACCTAGGACCTCAGAGACTGCAGAGGGGTGCTCTACCAACTGAGCTAAATCCCAGCCCCAACGGGAACTCTGTTGGTGTGGTTAGGTGCCGTCAAGTCAGTGTTTGACTCATAGGGATCGTATGTACAACAGGTGAAACACTATTGTCAGTGTTTCACTGCTATTCACAGGGTTTTTAATGACAGATTGATTTTGGGGAGTGGGTTTCTGGGTCTTTCTCCCAAAATGGGAACACTAGGCAGACAATATTCTGACAGATGGCAATGGGGCTATCCCAGGGCAAACTGTCTTTAGACCCATCCTTCTAACTTCTTTTGCTCATTTTTGGTACTCCTCCTATGTTTCTTCCTTTCAGAGTCCCAAGTCCTTCCACATACATTTTCATGTGACGATGTATATGCCAGCCAGAGAAAGGAAAAGCAGTATTCTGTAGGCTAACCCCTGGGGGTGCTCAGAACATTAACTTTCCACTCAGGGTAAAAGATCTAAGGAATGACTACTCTTGCTTAAAATTTCACCTTTATAGATATTTTGTGTCTAGATCTTTCTAAACATATCCACAAAGAAATGATGTCAAACTCCCCAGCTACATCAGCTACTTAACAGGGCAAGATCTTTAGCCTATCATCAGTAAGATGGTGATAACTAGTCCAGTTCACCAATGTTGGAATGAAGCTCGTATGAGATAAATATTTAGTCAAAGGGAAAAGTTCATAAAATGGAAAAATTGTATTGCACAGCAAAGAATTTCTTATCAAATCGTATTACTTAAGAGTACAAGGCAATGATACTATAAACCAGATTTACACCTTTCAACAACCATTAAAATATTTTTGGGTGCCTTTTCTTTATCCACTTTTGATATAACAGAAGGAATTTGAACTTCAGAGTCAATCAGATCTGACCTTGAATTGCAATTCTGAATAACCCAAGTTATATTATAAAACAAGAATAATCTCAAAGTTCCAAAGTTGCTCCAAGGATGACACAGGTAATACATATGAAATATCCAACAAATGGTCTAGTGTATAGTAGTTTCTTACTAAGTAATAGCTTTAGATAATATTCTATTTCACCAACTATAAAGCCAGTAAAAACAAGGATTGGAGTTTGGTCTTGTTGTTGCTGTTGTTAGGTGCCGTGAAGTTGCATCCAACTTACAGTAAATGTATGTACAACACAAGGAAATAGTTCCCAACACTCTGCCATGCCCAGCACTATGCCAGGGCTTCTCTGCTATTGATAGGCTTTTCAGTGGCTGATTGTTTCGGGTTTATTTCAGGAGTCAGCTACCAGGTTCTGCTCCTATTTTTGTGGTGCTGGGGATTGAACCCAGGGCCTCAAACAGTGCAGAGCTGTACTTTACCAAGTGAGCTACACTCTAGCCTTGGTTATCTTATTGTTGTTGTTAGGTGCCATCAAGTCGGTATCGGACTCATAGCGACCCTATGTACAACAGGTGAAACACTACTGTCAGTGCTTCCCTGCTATTTATAGGGTTTTCAATGGCAGATTGATTTTTGGGAGTGGGTTGCTGAGTCCTTCTCCCAAGCTTGCAGCACCTGGCCTTCCCAGACAGTGTCCCATCCAAGTACTAACCAGTCCCAACCCTGCTTAGCTTCCAAGATCTGAGGGGATCAGACACCACAGGGTTATGGCTGAAGGCTTGGTTATCTTAATCTTCTTTAAATATCTTAGTCTCCACTTTGTTTAAATACTTACTCAGAATCTGAAAAATTGGTAAAGCCACAATTAGCATGAAATAAATTCTAGGGAGAAAATTAATGGTGGAGAGAGAACAAAGACATTGATCTGGAAAACTAATTTGCTTTACAGCAATAGTAGCCAGACTGTGAAAACTTGAGGACAAAAGCCAAGGCCAAAATAAGAAAAAATGTCCAGGAGATTCATTTTTGCTTCAAATTTTCTTTTTCAAAAAATCCAACTGAACATTTCAATTACTTATCATTTTCCTTTTATTGTTGTTGATGCTAATATTTGACATCATTATCAGGGCTTGATACTGTTTTTAGTTTGTTTGTCTGTCTGTTTGTTTGTTTTGTCACTACTGGGGGATTGAAATCAGAGCCTTGCACATACTTTGTAAGCGCTCTATCACTAGGTTGCATCTCTATGCCCTTTTCTGTTCAAATTTTTTAGTTTGAGAAAGGGTCTAAGTTACACAGGCTGCCTGTGGCCTCAAAGTCACCATCCTCCTGCCTCTGTCTCCTGAGTCACTGGGATTATAGGCATTCACCGCCATGCCTGGAGGGGCTTGATGCTTTATTCATATAAAATAAAGAGAAATTTTTTGTTCAAATACAAAAGTCTTTTATAAACACCAGTGGAGAAAAAAAATTCCCATGTTTTCCTTAAATCAAGTTCTTATTTCCATGCGTGAGGCAGAATTATGAGTTAGATGAAACTTGAGCCTGGCCCAAGCTGACATTTCTCACCTTGTCAAGGTACAAGTCTCATCAGGAAGCAGATGCATCAGTACATTGGACCTATAGCTAGCCATTCATCAGCATAAGGAAGGACTATAATTGGTATTCAGAAAATTACTCTCCTCAAATAATGTGTCATTTGAGAAGTCATAAACCTAGCCTGTACCCCACACTTCTAAAACAACACACTAAGTATAATAAAGAACATATAACTTCCTCTCATATCCAAAATAATCACTCAATTGAATTCAACCACCTTCTAATTTATTAATTTGATGCCTTAATTTTCTGAATACAATCATTCTTAGTAAATTTACCCAGAAATTTCAATGAAGAAAATTGTTGTTGTTAGGTGCCATAGAGGCAGTATCCAACTCATAGCAACCCTCATAGGGTTTTCAATGGCTGACTGTTTCGGGATTGCCTTGGGAGTGGATTGCCATGTCCTTCTCCCATTTTTGCGGTACTGGGAATCAAACTCCAGACCTCAGAGACTGCAGCACAGCGCTGTACCAACTGAGCTAAATCCCAGCCATGAAGAAAATAGAAAATTCATATTTCTTGGAAAATATATCCTAAGTCCTAGTGTCTGTAGTCTATACCAATGTCCCATTAACGGATCTGAGCTCATGGAAGGAGTTATTACAATAATATGACTTACGTAAAAATTATCTTAGCCATGACTCTCTGAATATTTCAAATGAAAGAGTTTTGAGATTAAATTATCCTGATAATTACATCAAAGATGCATTTCACTCTTCAAAAATGATACAGAAATTCATCCTAGCATCTAGCTTGAATTCAACTTACCATGATCTCTCTGGTTTTCTATTTCTCTCTCTCTCTTTAGGTAACTAAAGAAATGCTACTTTTAACATTTTAACTGGATCACTTTGTATATGATCTCAGATCTCTTAAGAAATAACTAATCAATTCCATTTATTATAACTTTTAAGAGCTAAAATATTTAATATAGGCTAAATTCTTCAGATCCCCAAACTAATTTTTCCCCAGAATTCTTTAACCAGGAATGCACATGCCATCTACCATGGCCTGATTTCTAGAATACTACAGAAAAAAAAAAAAAACTATCCTATAGTTTGAATACTTTTGTGCCCACCAAAACTCAAATTAAAATTTAATACTCACTGCAACTGTGTTGGGAGGTACGGCCTCATAGATGTTTAGTTTATGAGGGTTCCACCCTCATGAATGAATTAATGTCATTGTAAAAAGGACTAACAGGGGAGAATTTTTTCTCTTGCTGTATTTGCACTTCTATTTTCCATCTTGTGAGGTCACAGTGAGAAGCTCATCACCAGATGCCAGCACCTCAACCTTAAATTTCCCAAGCTTCAAAATTGTGCAGAAAAGTAAACATTCTCAGTTCTTTACATATGATCCAGACTCAGATATTTTGTTGTAGCAGCACGGAAAGACTAAGACAAATCAGCAACACAGAAATGACCTAAACTGCATAATTATGATGGTATTCTTCAGCTTAAGAAATTCTAACTAAAATGCAAGTATCTTTGGGGAGATAATTCTTTGAATGAGTAGTTTCAAAATTTATCATTCTTATAATTTACCTGGGGCTGGGATTTAGCTCAGTTGGTAGAGCGCTGCGCTGCAGTCTCTGAGGTCTTGAGTTCGATTCCCAGCACCGCAAAATGGGAGAAGGACATGGCAACCCACTCCCAAGGCAATCCCGAAACAGTCAGCCATTGAAAACCCTATGAGGGTTGCTATGAGTCGGACTCAACTCGACAGCACCTAACAACAACAACATAATTTACCTGGGAAATTTGATAACTTGCAGACTTCGAAGCTCCATCTCCAGATATTATTCTGATGGAACAAATCTAGGAGCCTCTCTCTCTCTCTCTCTCTCTCTCTCTCTCTCTCTCTCTCTCTTTCTCTGTCTCCCTTTCTCTCTCCCCCCCCACCTTTTTCTTCTTCTTTTTTTTTTAGCACTGAGGTTGCTGAACCCAGGGCCTTGCACACATACTTTGCAAGTGCTCTACCACTGAGCTACACCCCAGTCCTTTTTTTACTTTTTTTCTTGAGACAGGGTCACTAAGTTATGCAGGCTGCCTCTAGTCTCAAACTTGCAATCCTCCTGCCTCTCCACCTTCTGAGTCACTGAGATTACAGGCATGAGCCACTGAGCCCCGTCAAAGGAATCTACACTTTTAAAAGGTCACCCATATAACTCTGATGCAAACTATCATTGACTGCAATTTGAGAAAAGAGCCATGGTAGAATTGAAGTATGAATCAATTCCTGATAGTTTTGATGAGGAATGAAAGTAAAGAGGGCATGGATCCTCTGGATTCTTAAAGGGAGAGGTAATAAAGTTATTAAGACTGGCTATCAATTCACAGTTTGGATCCTTGAGGAACAAATAAGACAAATTTCGCCCATGTCATAAGTTTGCCTAGTGCTGGCTATGGCCAAAAATGGAGACTATGTCAAAATTTCAAGTGGCTGACACTTGATGCTCAGATATTGTCTCTCTTACACATCTTTCATTTCCAATTTGAAAACTGAGACATCTTAAAGTGTCAAGCAATCTGGTACCAAAAACTAAAGCCCCGTAAGTAAAACTCCAGAATTTATGATGGTTTGGCTCCTTAAATTAGAGTTTAACTCTAAGGGAGTTTCTTATTTATGAAGAAAAATGTAGATAAACATGGGGACCAAAGTTGTAGCCAAGACAGTTTGCAAGTAAAATTTGTTTATGGAGGAGGCTGAATCTCCCTAAGTTATTGTCCTCTGAATATGACAATATTTATAGCACTACTCATGTTCTGCAGCTAATAAAAATGACTCAAAAAAGATGCTGCACAAACCTTTATATTCATGTAAAGTTATTGGTGAAAAAGCAAAGTGCAAATAAGTTAAGAAATGCAGTATTAGACAGTAGCCTCAATGACACCTGGTACTCAAATATTTTGTCCTTTCTGTAGGTAGTTTAAGAAATATCTGTTCTTTGCACATACAGAGATACCATATATCCTTTGCAGGTAATCGTGAATTCCTGCCAAAGAAATGCATAAATTCAGCAAAACTTAGGCTGTAGGAGCGAGGACTCTAAATCTGAATTTCCTAACAACTAAGGTTGAATTCTTAGCCATTGTATTTCATAGATAATTTTATAAAGAAAAGGATTTTTAAGTGCCTTCATTAATTAAGACTTAAAAAGTATTATATTAATATGGTAACTCCCTGGTATGGCAAATGACTTAACCAAAAATACAAAATGAAAGAGACAATACAAATCCCAAACAGTCAATGGAATGAGTCTTATATTTTTTGTCTATTAAATGTAAATATGCCATAGAACAGGTGTCCCTAGAGCTTCACCATGCAAACAAAGGGTCTGTCATGAGTTATCAAGTCACAAAAGTAGTATATTAGTGTTTTACTTCCTATGGGCAACACTGATGTTTACAACACAAAAATAAAGCAATTACCATTTATGAGGTACTTATTACTTGCCAAATACGGTACTAAGAAGTTTTTGTGACTTAACTCAATCCTTACTGTACCCCTGAAAATACCATTATCTTCTTTTTATAGATAAGGGCATTAATCCTCTACCATATCTCCCTGGCATCTAATCCCATCTGATCTCAAGAGCTAAGCAGGGTTGGCCTGGTTAGTCCTTAGATGGAAGACCACCTGGGAACACCAGGTGCTATAGGCTTGGGAGAAGGACCTGGCAGCCCACTCCCAAAACAATCAGCCATTGAAAACCTTATGAATAACAGACAAGCATTGACAAAAGTCAGGGCATGGCACAGTGTCAAGATATGTTTCATTCTGTTGTACATAGAGTTGCTGTGAGTCAGTGCCAACTCAGTGGCACCTAACAACAACAATAACAGCAACAATCAGTCCCAAAGGTAGTAAGTAGTACAATTGGGTTTCCAACCTGACTTCAAATAATGCTACACCATCTTATAATTCTGGTTTAAAAAGATACTATATTTCTTTAATTTAGAGAAGCTAACAGGTATAAGCTTCATGAATCATTTAAATAACTGCTTGAGAAGATGAAGGAAATGACCACAATAAACAAACCCCTCAATAACTAAAAGCTGCATCTATACCTGATGAACATTAAAACATGAAATGAAGTGTGAACATCTCAAAAGGGAGCACTATATTCATTGTTCCTCATTTTTGGAGATTTTGGTACCTTGATAAAATATTTAACTTCTGCCTATCCTTTATCCATATTGCTTGTCCCATGGATGAATTCATCAGCCATATGGAAGGCCCCCTGGCTTACTTGTTACCCAACCTCTTGATCCCCAGTGGCCTCCCCCATCACTTGTCATTAGCCATCCATTCCCGTGACCAAATCCATAGCAGCTCCCCTCCCACATCACTACCTCAGACAAACCACTGGCTGATCTCACCTCTTCTCCATGTATCCACTCCTATTTCAACTTCTAGATCATTGATCCCATCTGCTTTCACCCAATCTGTAAGCCCTCTATGTTCTAGATGAGTCAAGATACTTGGTCTTCTGTATTTTCATTGCATTCTTCTAGCAAACATTCAACCATAGATGAATACACTATCCATTTTATCCACATCCGGACCTAAGCACCTGAATGTTAGCAGAATAACTTCCCCAACAAGGTGGATCAATTCTTCCATAAGTTCATGTTCAGCCAACTAAAATGTAATCTCAGCTCTTCCTATAAGCCCTATGACATTGCTCTTCATATGGATATTTTGAAATTTCTTTTCTCATCTCATATCTGAGTTCACTCTCCTCAACCTCCCTTTGCTTTTTTCCTCTTACTTTACTAAGAAATTAGAAGACATCAGCCAAGGGCTTACTCATCACACCAATAACAATATGCAAACTGGCCATACCTGCTCTCACTTTACCATTCTTCTCTCTAGCACCCATTTCTGATCCAATTTGAAGTTATATTCCCATCTCTGTTTTGATGCCATCCTCTCCCACTCCCTAAGGAACTCCACATATTAATTTGTTGTATCCTTTACATAGCCATTTCCTTCTTCTCTAATGAATTTCCCCCATTCTTTTTTAAAAACGTTTAATTATTTTCCTACTAAGGAAGAAAAACTCACTTGGACTATCACTATCATCCACTCCCCTCCAACTCTTTGTCCTTTGCTTCAAATGCAAACTCCCAAAATAATTACTAGTATTTGCTATCTCTTCCTTATTCCCACTCATTCCTCAACCACTCTGACTTCTAGTGTCATTATTCCACAGAAACACCTCACAAAAACCATATCACCATATTTTCTTATGCTCCACACATCATTGGACTTCTTCCTTACTTAAACATTGTTCCGGGAATATAACATACATTTTTCCAGTTCTTTCCTAGAACTTGCTCCATCTCTTTTCAATCTTCTTTTCACATTTTCCTCCTCCTGACGAAACAATATCAAAACTCCTCAAAGGTAGCTTCCATGCCCTCTCTTCTTCTCTTTATATATTTCCTTTTTAGGTGATCCTCATTCAAGCACACAGCCTTAATTACCATCTGTGTGCATGCAGATGACTTGCTATTTTATTTCTCTATTCTCCAAAAAAACTCTCCATTGAACTTTATACAGTGGCTCTGACTGCCAACTAGATATCTATACTTGAGTGTCTCAAAGCATATCAGACTCAACTTGTTGAGTTCGTGGTACATTCTCAATAATTGAATGAATGCACAAAATGGCAATACCTATACAAAATTTTGTTAGTGCAGGGAAACTGAGCCCAGAAGAGATATAGCATGTTGCAAAAATCAAGGGCCAAAGCACAAATCTCTGTGAACAGAAAAGAGGCTATAGTCTAAGTGAAGTAATCAATACACACCATAATTTTAAAAAACAATAAGCTAATAATAAGAATAATTGAGATAAGAAGAAATGAATGACTCAACCTAAAAGGAGACCAAACCTAGAAGAATAGCGCCCAACTAAAGAAGGAAAAACTGACATCCATCAGTTGATAATCAAGAGTGAATATCCAATTAATATCATTCAACTAATCATAGCATTCTATATACTGATTAAAAACTATTTTCATAGTACTTCATCTTTTTAAAAAAATCAAAACAGTTTACTCTTTCCTCTTTCCTTCTCTCTAATATTTTTTGAATGTGGCCAGCAGGGTATGAGGCCAAGTGAGAAAGACAGCCAGGGAAGATTGTATTCATGCCAGGATCAAGAGTTTGTTTACCCACACAGAACTGATCAAACATGTGAATATATTGAGCACACAGGGAGCAAAATGCTTCACTATCAAAAAATGTAGTTACAAATGTGGAAATAAACCTTCTGGTGTTGGGCTGAAATTGGAAGCATGAATGAGAACTCACGGATATATACATATATATATATGGCTAGGATTTAGCTCAGTTGGTGGAGCACCCACTCTGCAGTCTCTGAGGTGGCAGATTTGATTCCCAGCACTGCAAAAATGGGAGAAGGACATGGAAATCCTGAAACAATCAGCCATTGAAAATCCTTTGAAGGTCACTATGAGTTGGACACGACTCAACAGCACCTAACAACAACAACATACACGTGTGTGTTTGTTTGTGTGTGTGTGTATGTGTGTATGTATACAGAGAGAGAAGACTTAGAAATAAATATAGATGTAAATACATAAGTATGTGTGTATTTTGATGAGTGTTTAAGTTTCAAAACTACTGATCCTCTCCCCTTCAAAACACACACATTTACCAGTGTATCAGTAGTCTTAAAGCTCAAATATGCATCATGAGAATGACATGAAGGGCTTGTTAAAATACAAATTGTTTGGCCCCACCCCCATTTTCTGATTCGATAGGTCTGGTAGAAGTTTGAGAATTTGTGTTTCTGGTAAGTTCCCAGGTAACAATGACTTTGCTGATCTAGAGACAACCCAAACCACTGAATATGTACACAAATAAGAATACATGTGTTCTCAAGCTCTATCCACTAAGAACAAGACACAGGGATACCCCAGTAGCATTTAGCATTTCTAGCACCCATATCTTGGTGTTTTAAAGACCACTCAGCACTAAGAGGAATGAGTGCTCCTTAAAGAATGACTGGTGAAAAGGAAAGTAAAAATAAACCTGGAGGATCCTTTGATGGAAATAAGTAAGAAAGTATTCCAAGAATCATAAGGCATGTTGAAAAGACAAACACCAGCTTAAAGGAGCTCCTACAGGCCAAATATGTGACAATTTGAGCATCAAAAAAATTAATAACTGATTGTAACCTATTGAACAAAATAGGAACCCATGGGTACAGTTAAACAAATAAATCTCTTTACTTTCTATATTTCTCTACCCCGAGGACTTTCTTATAGCAACATGTCACAAAATGTCTGATAGTGTTCTACCTCACAGTTGAATCCATACTGTATCACTTACTTGTTAACAAATACAAAATACTTATTAATGAATTCTGCAGTGGAAAAACCTGGAAAATATCATCTTAACTGAATGATAAATGTTAGTAGCACCAGAAACATGACACTATGTATCAACTGAAATGCTCCAAGACAACATCCTGTTTACAGTGTTCCCTGCAAACACGCACAATCTTATGCATGAGGACATACAGATAAACTCAAACAGAGGAAAGTTCTACAACATCACTGACCTACACTCTTCTAAAAAAAAGTCAAAAATATGGTAAATAAGACAGAGCAGCTATTTTAGATTGAAGAAGACTAACGTTGACATATGGGGCTGGAGTTTAGCTAGGTTGGTAAAGAGTTGCTGTGTGCACTCTGAGGCCCTTGGTTCAATCCCCAGTACTGCAAAAATGGGAGAAGGACATAGCAATCCACTCCCAAAGCAATATCAAAACAATCAGCCATTGAAAACCCTATGAATAGCAGAGAAACACTGACATAGTGCCAGGCATGGCACAGTGTCAGAGAGTGATTCATTCTGTTGTATATAGGATTGCTATGAATTGGACTTGACTCAGTGTCATCTAACAACACAAATGTAACATATTCTCAAGCTCTATCTACTAAGAATAAGACACATTGGCACCCAGGTTGCTCTAGCTTTTCTGGCACCCATATCTTAGTGTTTTAAAGACTACTCAGCACTAAAAGGAATGAATGTTCCTTAAAGAATGTCTGGTGAAATGTGTAAATGAAATGTATAAATTTGGATTGGATCTTAGATTCCAAAAGGACAAGTGGAAAAATCAAAATGTGTTCTACGGATTAGATTGTAAGAGTGTTACCAGTGTAATTTCTGATTTGTTGTTATTGTTGTTGTTAGGTGCTGTGGAGTTGAATCCAACTCATCGCAACCCTCATAGGGTTTTCAATGGCAGAATGTTTCGGGATTGTCTTGGGAGTAGATTGCCACATCCTTCTCCCAGTTTCATGCTCCCGGGAATCAAACCAGGGACCTCAGAGACTGCAGAGCAGTACTCTACCAACTGAGCTAAATTCCAGCCCAAATTTCTGATTTGGATGAATGTATTGTGGTAACATGTAATAGCTTTTGTATGACATATTCTCCAACATATTTAGAAGTAACAGGCCGCAAATTTGAAAATCTCAAATTGTTGTTGCTATTGTTGCTATTGTCAGTATCTGAATCATGGTGACCCTACGTACAACAGGTGAAACACTGTTGTCATGCTTTTCTGCTACTCTTAGAGTTTTCAATGGCTGATTGTTTTTGGAGAATGGGTTGCCAGGTCCTTTTCCCAAGCCTACAGCACCTGGTGTTCCCAGACTGTCTCCCATCCAAGTACTAACCAGGCCCGACCCTGCTTAGTTTCTGAGATCTGATGGGATCAGACACCACAGTGGTATGGCTGCAAGCATTCTCAAATGGTTCAAGGAAAAAGATAATGGTATGTATATATATTTATATAGAAAGAGCCACAATGATAAAGCAAATGTAAGAATGACAACAGTTGAGAGTCTATGTGAGAAGTTTAACTCACTCAGAGTTCTTTGCCACCTTTTTAAAGTATGAAGTTACCTAAAACACAAAAGGAGAATTAGAATAGAACACAAAATTGATATGAATAGAAATGTCAACCTCCATTTCATCCCAAGGTAGACAGTCCTATTCTTGACTAGATCGGTTAAAAGATACTTGAAGAGACAGAAAGGGCTCTGACATTTCATAAAAGGTATGAGTTTTAAGCAAAATCCTGAGGCAAATTTAATTTATTTTAATCATGGACTGATCTCTTCATACCTAGATTTATTTTCAGGCAGAATGGTAATGGTATTATTGTCATTAACATTTAAATGCTTACCCTTTCCAACTGTGAGTCATAATTTGGAGAAATTCTTCTTTCACATTTTTTCTCCTTATTAACAGTTTAGTTTTGTAGGAGAACATGAAACATGTTGCATGCAGATGGAGAAGTCATTTCCCCTGTAGGAGAAGAAAACACCTAATCTCTCATTTTTGGCACTGTTATCACTTGGATTTTTCTTTCTCTTTGAAGAGAAATAAATATGTTTCTGAAAAACAACTAAAAAATGCACATGCTGCCAAGTTTTGTATATCTTGATGATTTGCTAGAGTTTTCTCCTAATCATGTAAACAAATTTGTTCAGTGTGCTTGCCAAAACGTAGGTTTATTATGAGTTGTGATGTAGTAACTTTCATCCAAAAAAAACATTTTTACAGCGTTACCCAACCATACATCTTTATGCATCAAGCAAGCAAAAACACAATCCACTGTCTAGGGAGTGACTGCATAAATAGAGATGTTAATATACTGGGTCACAGATGCAATTGGCTTAAATGTTTCTTTGATCCACCTTTTAGATCCTGCCCTCTTTCTTGTGCCTTTGTGTCTGTAGATCACATTTCTATAAATTTTTACATCATGGCATATCCTTGGGAATAAAAATGCAGACAATAATTATAATTTACTGGAATAGCATGTCAGCTGGGAGTACTCTTTTTGTTCTGGAAGTGGTTGGTATTCTTAAGCTAATAACATTTAATACATTCGTGGCATTTAAGATACATCAGTCTCCTCTTGTATCCATAATCTCAGCAAATTTTTTGAACAAGTTGTTGATAAAGAAACTGAGAAATTATATACATTTTCTTTATACCTCCCTGCTATGGCTTGGATGTGTGTTTCCCTGCCCAAATTTACATTGAAATTTAACTGCCAATTTAACAATATTGAGAGATGGCAAGGACTTGAAAAATATAGTCATATGGGTGCCATCCTCATATGGTTTACACCTTTCTCCAGAGAGTGAGTTAGATTATCTTGAGACTGAATTAGATCTCATGGAAGCAATTTAGGTCTGTCATGACTAGATTAGTCTGTGTTAGACTGTGTTATATCAAAATGAGTTCCCCCAACCCCCATCACCATCATGTCTTTCTCCCTCACATATGCTTTTCTGTCCATACCTACCTCTCTTCCATTTTTCTGCCATGAGCTGACAAAAGATAAGTCCCCCACCAGGAGACAAACAGGTGCTAGCACCATACTCTTGGACCTCCAGAACTATGAGCTATATAAACTCCTTTTCTTTCTCAACTTCCCTTCCTCAAGTACTTTATTATCACAACATATCACAAAATGTCCCCCATGCCCATGTCACAAATACATAATTCTAAAAGATAAAGGTCAAGGTATTGCACCAATTTGAAAGTTTGGCCTGGGCCAAGAGGAATTTGCTACACACAGGACACAGACCAAGTATGGGACTGAGCTATGTAAAAATCAAGAGCTATGTAAAATCAAGAACACAGAAACTACTGCAAGGAGGTGGCCAAAGGTATCCAAGAGGTCAGGAATCCTACAACATTCCCTTTGGGATACTAGTTCAAAGCAGTCAATAACTAACGACTTGATTCAAAAACACATCCCCATCATGCAACCAGGAAGCTAAAGCACCTCCACGGTGAGCATCTTTATCTTCAGAAACTCTTCATGCTCTGATGACTTCATTTTTTAAAACACAAGGTTAGCGCATGCCAAGTCTAGTGAATGACATGGGTGACCATGTTCACAGACACTCCTTTGGGTCAGAAACAAGGTTGATTACAAAGGAGTGAGTTTGATTTTCCTCTTCAGTTCTGGCTTTAAAGGGACTCTCAAAAAGGAAAGTTCAAGAAAAACATTCCAACAACTTAATATTTAGAACAACATTGAAATGACTGAACAGCTTCCCAAGGTATCTTCTTCCAAATGGACAAAAATATTTTTGGATATACACTTTGCATGTTTGTTTAAAAATCAGTTGCATTAAGGCCTCGAGGTATAGTTCAGTGGTAGAGCAATTGCTTAGCTTGAAAAAAGTCCTGGGTTTGATCTCCAGCACCAAAGGAAAGAAAAAAATTTGTTGCATTACCATTAGGAGCTTTGTCCAGCATACACAACACAGAACATTTTCTCCAATGTAAGGGACAAAAAGAATGTTTCTGTGCACATACCAGTTTGGGGAATGATTAATTAAGCAAGTCTCTTTCCTGGTGTTCTTTTCTTCGTCTTTTATGTACTAATGTACCTGTGATTCTTCCCGTAGTAAAGGATATTTATTTGGTGACTTGACCCTTTCACAGAACATCCTGTAGGGCTGAGGTTCCATAGGACACTTGTTGGTTAAAAGCTTCTATGAAATAGAGATGAATCATGATGAAATCCTGAATTTTTGGTAAGCTGCTTTCCAAAGCATGAGTCAAAATTTATAGCAAACTTTACAAAAAATATATAACACATTCCTCATCAAAAAGGGGGATAATAATAGGATAACAGCACCAACTTCATGGGCATATTGATCTTTAAATGAGCTAATACATGCCAAGCACAGTGCCTAGCACACAGTAAGGCCTCCATATATGTTAGCTATTTTTATTTTTACAGACAGTAAGAAGAGCACAACACTGATACTTGGAGCCTAAAGGAAAATTCAAGACTGAAGAACCAGAAAGGTGAAAAAGAGCGAATGTTCATGCAAGAAAGAAAAGACACCAATGAGCACCTGCAGGAAAAGTAGAAAAGGAAAAGCAACAACAATCAATTGTGTCCAATGCCTAGATTCAAACAACTTCACATTGGGGCCAGAGCATCTTCACCCTTGGAAAGTCCTTATTCAGATCTAAGGTTTGGCTACCACTTATCTTTCAGCTAATCATGACAATTGATGAAGATCAGTTTTCATTCTCTCACTTTGTAAGCACAGCCTGCTAAATAGAAAGGCATAATCAGCATATGTAAGTCATCAATAAGGTATCAGTGAAGGGGAGATGACCAAAGACCCCAATCAACCAGAGAGCCCCTATAAGTTAAATGCCTTCTCAGCATTAGGACTGTTCCTTAAAAGTTAACCCACAAGGGAGGGGGAAAAGGAAGTCATTATTCCATGTACAGAGTTTCAGCTTTGCAAGATGCAAAAGTTCTAGAGATCTGTTGCACAACAAAGTACACATAGCTAATGTTATGTACCCTTAAAAATAAAAGTCAATTTTGTATCTTTTACCCCAGTAAAAAAAAAAGAAACAAGAAAGAAAGAAAGAAAGAAAGAAAGAAAGAGAAAAAAAGAAAGAAAGAAAGAAAGAAAGAAAGAAAGAAAGAAAAAGAAAGAAAGAAAATTAACCCACAAGTATCCAAGTATCCTCTAGCATGTTCCACACTGAGAAGAATAAGAAACTTGTGCTTGAAGAGGGAGATTGGGTCAGGAGAGAATAACAGAGTGGAAGCATGAGTCACTTTCCACTCAGAAGAAAGTTCCAGAGGGGCCCGAGTAGCCAGATCATAGAAGGCTGCTCAGGTATTGAGGCTGAGAAAATGGAAAGGATGGAAGTTGAAGGAGAGAGGCTAGGAGGCAAAAGAGTAAGGGGGCGGGGCACCTGTCAGCGTTCTGAGTCAGGTGACGTGGTTGAGGCCGTCTTCCTTCATCCATCTTCACGCATATCTTTACCAAGCCTATACAGTTTAATTATCTAGTTTCAGAATATCATTCTTTGTCCAAAGATAAGGGAGTAGCAGTACACTACTAGGACTTCCAAATAAATCCTCAAGCCCATTTCGTTTTTTGTTTTTTAACATGAAAAGAAGGCCAACTTTATTGGTGATCAAGTAAATGCAAGTGAAATCACAAGGCTCAATTTCACACCTACTATTTGAAAATCAAATAAAACCAATTGTTCTGTGTAAAATAAGTGGAACTCTCACAAACTACTAGTGGAAGTGCAATTGGTATGAGCACTCTGGAAAATAATTTAGCATTATTTGTTGTTGTTGTTGTTGTTCTTGTTGTTGTTCTTGTTATGTGCCTTCAACAAGCTCATTTGTTGAAATCCACAGAAACCAGTAACATTTTTGCTTTTATAAGTGCTTACTCTGTATTTTTGGCTGGGATTTAGCTCAGTTGGTTTAGAGCCACTCTACAGTCTCATTGGTCCTGGGTTCAATTCCCAGCACCACAAAAATGGGAGAAGAACATGACAATCCACTCCCAAGGCAATCTTGAAACAATCAGCCATTGGAAACCCTATGATGGTCCCTATGAGTCAGACATGACTCAATGACATCTAACAACAACAACAACAACAACTCTGTATTTTGTATTTTGTATACCTTAACTCACTTAAAAGTTATTGTTACTATTATTTACACATTTGGGTAAGGAAACAAGATCAGAGAAGTTAAGAAAATGAATTCAGTATTATTCAGTTAAAAAGTAACAGAGCTGAGAATAAGTCTAAATATTTTTGATAAAAGTACATAGTTCATTCCAGTAATGAAAAAATATATTATCATTTGTTGGGAGACATTCATTGAGTATCTATAAGCACAAAGCATTATTCAAAGAGACTTTGCCTTGTAGAGGAAATAAAGAAGTATAAATTAGCAATGAAGATAAGCCATATACCCATAAGAAGATTGCCTCCACAAACTCAAACTGATACTCCATTATTGGCTGGTATGATGGGCTGCCTAAAAAATCACCCAAGATGAGCTGCTTAAGACAATCAGTATTTCTCTCGCTCACAAGTGTGCTGGTTGATGATGTAGCTGGGGTCAACTGGGCTCACTGTCATGTCGCTCAGGCAGATGCAGTTCAGCTACTCTAGGACACTGGATTTCTTCAGAGATGGCAGGGGTAGCCTGGGCCTTCCTTATGTCATCTTGCAGCAGTTCTCATGGTAGAAAGGAGGGAGCAGAGAATCAAGATAGGAAATGAAAATACATGTGCTTTTCCAAGCCTCCACAGAGATCCCATTTGTCAATGCCAGTCACATGATTGCACCAGGCAGAAAGCAGGGCAAGGGGGGACGAGGAGACCAGGAAATCACATGGCAAAGAACACAGGCCTAGGGAGAACAAAGTGCTGAGGCCAACCACACAATCTGTCCACCATGTCAATCAGAGCTGGGTATAACAGGAATGCTGAGTGTTGGCAGTGTGCGGGGCACTATTCTAAACATCTCATGTAGCCTTTTAAATGATTTTCCAAGCTACTCTTTGAGGTAGTAATTCCAAGTACATTTTATAGATGAGAGAACTGAGTCTGAGAAAGGTTAATTACATAACCTCTGTCAATAATTACTAGACTCTAATTTAAACATTGGCCTTATCTAACTCTTACAGTTTTGGGGGGTTTTTTGCTTGAATTTAGACTTCAGAAAAAGTTATTTACGATTAAAAGGCCAATGTAAAAATAAAATCCAATTTGAAAACAATGAAATTTTATATAAATTTCAATCACAAGCTATATTTTTGAAAAAGATGTGTCACAACTATTCTTTAATATTTGATAAATAAATCAAGCCATTGAACCTTTGCATTGGGTATACATGCATCATCTTGTTTGCCAAATCCTTCACGAAGATTCATGAAAACAATAGGAAACCTAACATAAATACCAATTTTCTTTTGGCCTGAAAGTTGAAGAATACTTTGAGTTTTATATGCTTAGCAAATAATTTAAAAAAGAAAAAGTACTTGAGAAAATGTGCTAACCAAAATGGTTTTACATGTACAAATCCAAGAAGGTATTCAATGTGCCTTGTAAGCTAAAATTGAAGCTTCTCACATGGTCAGAATATCATTACATCAAATTTAGAAAACTGTAAGTTGGATAGTCACAAGCCATGCCATTTACCAGCACAGTCCATAATAGTTTGTTCATTATTGCAGTGCATTTATTGCCAAGAGTAATAAATCATTGACAGTTACAGGGAAATCTGGCTTCAGAAACAGACGGAGTGGCAAAATTCAGCACAAAATTTGATTGCGACAATCTTCACACGGCTAAGAAATTATGACTCGCTTTGGGTAATAGTACATTTTTATTTCCTTTCCATCATTTTGTTCCTTCTAGCTCCTCCCTGGGATTAAATCACTTAGTTTGGGTAATACTTCTCCTATCTACCTAGCAACCAACTGGAGAGCTGGGAAGAGAGGAAAGTCCTAAAAGACCAAGTTATAGAACTTGTAGGGAGGTCTGGAGCGCATAGTACTTTCAAAGGGGGATTCTGGCACTGGTTTCCTGATAGAACATCTGCATGGCAACAGACTGATTGATATGCCCTGCCATTTAGGTGACAGGTTAGAGATAAGTCTGTTGCAAGGAAGCCAGCTCTCCCAAGAGTTGGCCCAACCACAATGGTGCCTCCTGGGGAAAGTGGACACTTTGGATCACGATCAGCTTGAGGGATCTTGACTGTACTCACCCAAGAGGGCTGGGCATTAGGACAAGAGACCCCACTGAAAGGGTCTATACAGCAGAATGAGCCTTGGGAGCTGTGTTGACTACACATGGCAAAGGGTGATCCACAGCTGCCTCTCACACACTCTTCCAAAGGACTCAAACATTTGCCCCAAAGGAGCCAGCACTTGCCATATCTGCCAGAGATAACAATGAACAGCAACATTCACATAGACATGCAATCCCATGCCACATTTAAAATAAAATCCTATTCCTCCCACCATCTTCAATTCTAAAGACATGAGAAACACAGTAGAGAGGAGAGAGCATACGCCACAGTAGCTGCACTTGTTCCCTTTCCAAGTCCATCAGAGCCACACTAGCCCATGAAGAGTGCTTTCAATTGGCCTAAACTCAACTGGAGCTGTTAATAACTGAAAGTGATTGGAAAGCTATGGGATAAACCTGAGATGACATGGAGGAATAGAAAATGGAGGCTCGGCTGAGCACGTTTGCAGACAGTGGTTGGGGAAAAATAACACAATTTCAGCCCTTTTCCCTTTGTAATCAGACTCTTCAATAAATACATTACTCTTATCTGGGTCTCAAGATTCTCCTCTGAAAGTTGGAGTCATTCCAGGTCTGATAGTCTCTACGAACCAGATTCTTAATCCCACATGGCTGGGTTTTTCATGTAAATAATGCATATTCTGGGCTGGGATTTAGCTCAGTTGGTAGAGCGCTGCACTGCAGTCTCTGAGGTCCCGAGTTCAATTCCCAGCACCGCAAAAATGGGAGAAGGACCTGGCAATCCACTCCCAAGGCAATCCCGAAACAGTCTGCCATTGAAAACCCTATGAGGGTCGCTATGAGTCGGATACTGACTCGATGGCACCTAACAACAACAACAACAATGCATATTCTATTGCTGTTCACAAGGTATAAAATAGCCATGTTCCATCTTCAATTTCAAGTTCTGCTACAGTAAACAAAACCACCCAAATTCATATTCAAAACCATCAGAAATGAGTAATGACCTTTCACCAATGTTGACATCATCATCCTGGACCTCACCCCCATGGAGTCCAGGTGTCCAACCATGATTAGCTCTGGTCCTCCTTTGGAATAAAATTATGCTTCTATGTTTCTCTATCTCTTCAACCCAATATGTGCAGTCAGGCTTCTAACGGTTGTTTAACAGATGTAGTGAAAGTTTACAACATTCTGTTTAAGCAGCCAATAATGCTTCCTGTGTCAAGTTTTACTTTTGGGGTTGTTTTCAGTTCTTCATGGAAGGCAATAATGAGCCATTGGTCTCTCATTAATAATTAAAAAATCACTTGATCATTTCCCTTTTGACTATTTCTGCCTTCATTAAACACAACAGAAAAAAAAATTTATTTTTCTGAGTTCTTATGGGACCCTTTCTCTGGTGAGGATGTACAGCTTTTGTATAAATGTCTAGGAAATTTACCAATGAATCAATAACATACATTTATTTGTGTGATTAAAAGAAAGCCCACACAAAATCACTTTATAAGTAAACCATCTCTAGTTTATTTTCTTTCTTATAAATTCTATTTCCTATTCATTAAGCTGGCAAATAGTAAGCTCAGCTGATTTTTTGTGCTTTCTCATCAGTTGAGCTAAGAAATACCAGCACTTCAATTTCAGAAGGGGCTGCACTGGAAGCAGGTAACCCTCCACCACCATCCCAGGTCTGGGGTGGATGAAAGAGCACACCAGAAGACTAAGGCTGAATTGTATTTACTTTCCTAAACCAGAAACCTCAGAGCTGTCCATGGTAGTGTTGAAGACAGTGTTTATTATTACTTGTGAGTACAATAATAATAATAATAATATTAATAATAACAATAATAATTGAAGGCTGTGGCTATAATGGAATAGGAAGAAGGGACCTAGTAGATCAGCCTCACATCTAAGGTAGGTATCAAAGCATTGCAGAGATCATGTCCTAGGGGAACCTACAGAAAATCTGTGGGCACCTCTGTTCATATTGGGCCATGGTTTTTATTCGGCTAGAGGCAAGATATATACTGTATAGTAAAAAACAACCCAGTTTACAGGATGATGTAACTTTTTCTGCTCTAAAATTAGACTTGCTATGTAACTGGATGTTAGCTTAACTCCTGCAATTTAAGCAAACAATAATAATCTGGGTGCTGTGGTACATGCCTGTAATCCCAGCAACTCCAGAGGCTGAAGCAGAAAGATCACAGGTTAGAGGCCAAAGGCAGCCTGCACAACTTAACAAGACCACATCTCAAAACAAAAAATAAATAAGGGGCTGTGGGTGCAGCTCAGTGGTAGAGCACCTGCCTAGCATGTGCAAGATCCCAGAATGTTCAAAACCCCAGAACAGAAAAAAATTTTAAATGGGTTCCCTAGTTCACTCACATAGGTTCCCCCTATGTGTATCAGAGGTTCTGCTCTTCCCTTCTAATTTTGCTCTTCCTCACTTTCATGGTTCCCAGTTATTTTTCTGCGTTCAAAATAAAACTTTCACTTTGCAAAAAAACAGTAAATATAAATAAGTAATAATAGATAGGTACTCAATGTATTTTAATTGAATAAACAGATCACCCTCACCCCTAGAGTAGGAGCCCAATACTGTTTACAGTAGTAACTGGAGATAAAAAGATCTGGTTCCCCACTGTTGTAGCTCCTGAGAGCTGAGCTCACAGGGGCTCTCCCCAGGGATCTCAGGAAGGGATTCTCTTAACCAGCAAAAGTCAGCATATCTGTGAAATCCATGTGGCTCCATGAGTTACAAATGTAGTTCAAACATTTTTTTGTTGTTGGGCACTGTCAAGTCAGACCCGACTCATAGAGAACCTATGTACATCAGAATGAAACACTACCCAACGCTATGCCATGCACACAATAGTTTTGTTTGAGCCCATTGTTTCAGCCACTATCTTGAGTCATGCTACATCAGCAAAATATCCCTGGGGCTTTACACCATTCCTATCATTAAGGTTGACTCTACTTTGAGGAGGCAACTCTTCCCTAGTCATCTCTTGAATGCCTTCTAGCCCGGGGGACTCATTTTCCAGCACTATATTTGACAGGGCTTCTCTGCTATTCATAGAGTTTTCAATGGCTAATTATTTTGGGAGTGGGCTGCCAGGTCCTTCTCCCTAGTCTGTCTTAAGTCTGGAAGCTCAGCTAAAGTCTGTCCATAAATGGTGACCCTGCTGGTATCTGAGATACTGGTGGCATAGCTTTCAGCACCACAGCAACATGCAAGCCCCCACAGCATGACAAGCTGACAGACACATGGGGAATTCAAACATACAGCTATATAAATAAAATACTCAAAAATTACAAAAACTTGTTATTGTGCTAATTATTGTAGAAGATTTCAGATGGAGTAAGGGTTAATAAAACACTCCAAGCTCTACATGACTTGCCATTTACTGAGATAAGCATTAGGGATGCGTTTTCATCCAAGGATTGCAGAGGATGTCTGCTCAAGGTTGTCCTCTGAATCTCTGTTTTTGAGTCTCCCAGGGTCAGACTGCAGAGACACTGGAGAGCATTAGCACGTCACGTGGCCCACAGTATCCAGGTGCTACTTTCCAAATTCCCATAGGTGAGGCTGAGCAGATACTTTCCAATTACGACAGGAGAGACTGGGCAGATTGTAGTCAGGTAGACAGACCAAGAGAAAAACAGAATACTGTGAATAGAGAGAACCAAGAGATATTATTTCCCTAAAAACAAACTATTAAATGAGTAAGTTAATACCACAGATCCAAAAACTCGATGCAATTACCAAATGTCCATAAACATGACAAATTATTGCTTCTGGGGCTGTGCTGCTAGACTAAGGAGGCAGCAGCCACCACCTGAGTCACACTTCTGCTCTGAATGTGGCCACAGTCCCATCAAATGGCCCTCCACACTCACTGGGTGACGGGATTCTTGCTTGTGACAGCTGGGCCTGCCCCCAAAGACAAGGGACCGGTCAGCCTTGTGGGCCCTCTCACTTTTCAACTTAGAATAATTCCGTGACTATTGACCTCTACCAAAACATGTGTTATTTAAAACCAATTTTTCAAAGTTTTTCATTGATTTTTCAAAGTGAAACACAAAGAATAAGCAGAAAGCCCATCATTTATCACTTGCGAAGCATCCAGGGAATGTCACATCTCATTCGTGTGAAAGCTACACTTTAGTGGTGTGTGGTATGAGTTGCAACAAAATAGAATTGCATTTTAGAGCCAGAGGGAGCATCCTTATTTTATAGCTGAGAAACCTATTTCAGAGGAGTGAACAGGCTTAGCAAATAAGTGAGTTATAGAACTGCAACTGGAATTTTGGGTTGCATACTGCTTACCTCCAAGTCCCTGGCACCATTTCAGGCTCTCTACCTGTGCTCAAATTACGTCTACCACCTGCTAGGGGAGCTATTGCTCAGCCTCTTAAGCAATTTCACGTTGCCCCAATGCCTATGCTAAAAACAACAAAATAGGGTCACTCTCTTCCACCCTGGCCCATAGCACTAGTTCCTTAAGACTGGTGATCGGTACTATGAGCTGAGATTCTAAGATTCTTTGATCTCTGCCTTCACATCTGGCCTCACCAGATGTCTTTAACATTTTTTTTAGTAATAGCCTCACATATTATTCTTTCATTATACCTTGTATTGACTCTTGTATTTAATAAATATGAATAATTTTTCTAATCAGTTTGCTTATTCCATGACAATATTTCCAAAGGTTGCTTCAAGGAACATACCTGATCTTATACATGGCTCATCTACCTAATTTTCCTGATGTAGTATTTGTGGTTGGTACCTACTATGATCTTGAATGTTTGTGTCCCTACAAAAGTTATAAGTCTAAATCTCAACCCCTAAGGTGATGGTATTAGGAAGTAGTGCCTCTGGAAAGAGGTCAGGTCATGAGGGTGGATCCCTCATGAATGGGATTAGTGCTTTAATGATGATGCCCAAGAGATCTCCCTCACCTTTCCTGAGATCATAGCAAGAAGATGGAGCTCCATGAACCAGAAAGCAGGCTCTCACCAGTTACAGAATCTATCAGGACCTCTAGATTAGACTTCCCAGGCTCCAAAACTATAAGAAATACAGTTCTGTTGTTTATAGACTATCCAACCTACAGTATTTTGTTATAGCAGCCCAAACAGACTAAGAGAGTATCCAATCAAATGTTCTTTATTGGGCTGATATACCTATCCCAACTGCTGTGAGTACTGGAGTCCCTCTTTTCTCTGGATAATTGCCCAGAATAAAAGCCATCTCACTTAGGAAGTGAAGCAGTACAGAGGGTGAGGAGGTGAGGGACCCAGGAGTACAAAGGATAATCTAGTAAGTGCGTAAGGTAAGCCCAAAGAGGGATGCTGTGGCACGTGACTTGTTTATTTTCTTGATGCTCTCTCTCTCTATGTTGACAAGGCCATTTCCCTGACCAGAATTTTCCTTTCTTTCTCCTCCTTCCTCCCCTGGTTCTCTTCAATGTCTGACAGGTTTTCCTGAAGGTTCTTCCTTGTCAAGTCTCTTGCATCCAGATCTTGCACTTTGCATATAGCAAATTCAACCTAAGAAACTTGGCCTTGCAAGTCCATGCTGGCTCTCACCAAAGGCACTAACCACTGCCAGTGTTGATACATCAGAGCATCGTGCCCTGAGCCACACAGGGATTTGTGATTCAAATACAAATGCTACAATTTACTAGAAGCCTAAAATTGGCCAAACTATTTAACTTTTGTAAGCTTCAATTTCCTCATCTCTAAAAGAACATACTATTAGAGAATTGTGGTGAGATTTAAAAACTATAATGCTGCTAAAAGTTTTCTAGGCTGATGCTGAACACACTACCTTCAATATGTTATTATTAGTATAGTAGTAGCTAATGTTTCTTGTGCACTTCCTATATCCCAAGCTCTGTGTTAAGCATGTTACATTCATTATATAATCTTCTCATCAGTCTGTTGAAGTAGATTCTACTGGTACCCTCACTTTATGGATGAAGAAACTGAGACTATAACTTGTCCAAAGTGTACCACTTTGTAAGAGGCAGAGCTCAGATTTGAACACATACACACAAGCTCCAAAAGGTAGTGCTATACTTTGTCTCCACTAACATATCTGCTTTCTTGCAGCCATATCTTCCCTCTTACCATCATTCTAAACCACTAAGCCCCTGCTTTCCTTAAGATGCCCACTCATTCACTTGTAGCACTTGGCAATAAGTGCTCACCTACTCCGGCTTTCTGTTCTCCAACAGAACTTCACCCTCCTGTGACCTGTTGTGCATTAGCTGACTGATGATTCCAGGGTTGCCTAGGTTTAATATGGCTGAAAACAGTGGATTTACAGATAACTTCAATGATGTTTCTTCAAGAATTTCATAATATGATAATTTCGGGCATCTTAGTGGGTTAGTAGGAAAAAAATGTATTGTGGGGGAATGTTTCTTCCCAAAATTCCACAAATCCTCCCACATGAATGATTGGTATTTCTCTCTGTAAGTCATTCTGAGCGGAACCCCTGTCTCAGAGGGATTCCATACCGGATCATTGGGGATAAATTTTTCATTAGCTCAGCTGGACAGATCCCATTCAGTCATCCCTGCCATCAATATTATGTGCTCCTTTTTTTATTTTTTCTTAAGCTAGAAAACATGTTCTTCTTTCTGAAATGCACCAGGATCATCTTCAACTTCCTTCTTACAAATGGGGCAAAAAGGGAGAGAGAGATGGAAAACAAAGATTAGATCCTATCCTCTATTTTCCATTATGTCTCCTTTGGTTTTGGTTCATTTGCACGATTATCTAGATCGTGCTTAAGCAGCACATCTTCCTCCTTGGTAACTCCTTGCAGATTTTTGCATTAGGTAGAGGAAAAAAGGTTAAGAAAAAGTTCCTCTGAACAGATGAGCCTTTAGATTGAAACTTTCATTAGGCATAAGCTCATTGATTCTAATCAGAGAGATTCAAATCAGTGAGGGTCATACTTGACCTCAGCCCTCTCCTGCTGAGGTAGGTAGTGGGAGCTCAGGCTGGCCCTCAGTTTCTGAATATCAATAGAGAAGAAATGTTTATAAGACATGCTTACATGGATTATGCATAATGAAATGGAGCCTTTAAATCTCTGTTTCCTTATCCATCCCCACAGGGAACCCAACAAGTTTCCTTCATAATCAGAAAATATGCTTAATAATTCAAAAAAGCATTACAAGATCACAGATCAGATATAATGGCTAAAAATCACAGTAAATAAAAATAAGAGTTGCAAAATGAAATTTAAAATGTCAAAAGTTAATGACCTTAGATCACTAACAAAAAAAATATACAGTATAACAGTATCATCTCATTTTGGTTAAAAAGTACACACACACACACACATACACACACACACACACGTATATATATGTACATATATATGTATAGGTACATATACGTATATGTATATATATGTATATATATGTATATGTACATGTATATGTATATGTATATGTATATATGTATATATGTGTACATATATATGTATATGTACATGTATATGTACATATATATGTATATGTATATATATATATGTACGTGTGTGTGTGTGTGTGTGCACTTTTAAAAGATCTGAAAAAGTAGACAATGAAGTATTTGCCTTTGTAGTAATACACAGGCTATCTTTGAGTTGTTGTTAAGTGCCCTTGAGTTGGATCCAACACTCATAGTAACACTATGGACAACAGAAAAAAAGTCCTCCATGACACTCTGCCATGCCCAGCACTATTATCAGTGCTTCTCTGCTATTCACAGGGTTTTCAATGGCTGGTTGTTTCAGGTTTGTTTTGGAAGTGGGCTGCCATGTTCTTCTCCCATTTTATGTGGTGCTCTGGATCAAACCCAGGGGCTCAGAGAGTGCAGAGAAGCATTCTGCCAACTGAGCTAAACCTCAGCCCATCTTTGGGTAGTAGGAACATATTTTATATTTCAAGTGCACTCTCAATAATGATATGTTACCATCTTAAAGCCCTCTACCTCAGAATCTGACTTAATTGGAGACAGGGTTGTTGCAGACCTAATTTGTTAAGATGAAGTCCTATGGAATTGAGTGGACCCTAAGCTGACTACTGTCCTTATATAAGAAGAGAAGGATGTGGAGGGGAGATGGCTGTGATGAAATGCAATGGGGCAGAGACTGGAGTGAGGTAACAGCAAGCCAAGTAAGGGGAAGAGTGCATGATGGCTCCAGGGGCTGACAGGAAGACACATAAAGGGGGAGCCTCACCTACAGATTCCAGGGGGATGCCATGTTGGCACCTTGATTGTGGACTTCTGGTCACCAGACTTTGAGAAAATAAATATAAGTTGGTTTAAGCCACCCACTTTGTGATATTTTGTCATAACAGCTGTGGGAAACCCTTTGTTTCTCTGGAAGTGTTTACTTTCAACAAACCATATGTGCTAATTTTGTGATTTTGAAAAGGTTGTTTTGATAAAAAGACATTTTTAATTTAAAAAAATTCAGATGCAGTGGTACATGCCTGTAATCATGGCAACTCTGGAGGCTGAGGCAGGAAGATCATGAGGAGTTCAAGGCCAGCGGCATTTTGTGCAATGCAACTTAGCCCTTTAAGAATGGCTAAAGGTGTGGCTCAGTGTTAGACCACTTACCTAGTAGACTATAACCCTGGGTTCAACCTCCCAGAGCTGGAAAAACAGGAGGAGGAGGAGGAGGAGGAGGAGGAGGAGGAGGAAGAGGCCAAGGAGAAGGAGAACGAAAAGAAGAAGAAGAAGAAGAAGAAGAAGAAGAAGAAGAAGAAGAAGAAGAAGAAGAAGAAGAAGAGGAAGAAGAGGAAGAAGAGGAGGAGGAGGAAGAGGGGGAGGAGGAGTTGGAGGAGGAGGGAAGAAAAGTTGGTGAGAATTATTTTTCTTAACCACCTTGGATTATTCCTCAAGGGATATTTAATAGAACAGTTATAAAAATCATAGTTGGTAGGAATATTGAGATGTCAATAATGCAGTTTGTCACCATGTCTCTCTCTACAATCCTTGCTCACTCCATCCATGGATACATTGTCTCACCCTAGGTTAACTTCCTACACTACTGGCAAAGGCCTCCTGACCTGCTGCTCCCACATGCTGTCCTTCCATCAACAAGCCCTATCCATTCTAAACGCCATTCCCCATAGTCCTCTCTCTGTGCAACATCCTTTTATTTATTCTTCCATCAGTCATTTACTGAGCACTACTCTGGGCCAGGCCATGGGCTGGAGATGTGAATATAAATAAGACCAGTCCTTACCCACACAGAGTTCACAGTCTAGCGGAGCAGAAAGATGAAAAACAGAAAGTCCATCAGATTGCAGGAAGTGACTCGATATCGAGCGTCTTTCAGGAGTTGGGGCAGAGTGGGCTGTGACACATGGAACAAAACCCCTCACCAGACTTGGAAAAGGGGTGGGCTATGAAGGAGACAAATTTTGAAGCACAAGTAAGTGCTGGTCCAACAAAAAGCAAGAAGGGATTGCAAATAAAGGAATGAAGCAACACTCTATGGATCCAGAAATGTAAAAGACCCATGGCAAATCTAAAGGAAGCTTGAGATACATTTAAGGGTTGATGAGTAAAGGTGCAGGAAGACCCGAGAAGTAGAAATACTAGAAGAGAATGAGTGAAGAAGGAACAGAGGCTTGGTCCGATGCCTTTGCCTCCTGAGCTGTGACCTTGCCATTTAGGGAGGAAAAAAACTATAGTAAATTTGTATGGATGATGAAGTCTTTCAGAGACTCTTTTTGTAGGTGGAACTGTCCTGGGCCCCTCAAAACACATTACATGGGCAGCCGTGTATCCTGCATGGTTTAGTCAGTTTGGGCTTCTAAAACAAAGCAACAGATGGGTGGCTTATACACAATAGAAATTTATTCCTCATAGTTCTAGCAGCTGTCCAAGATCAGGGACCAGCATGGTCAGGTTCTGGAGAGGTCCTTCTTCTAGGCTGTGGACTGCTGTCTTCTCAGTATATCTTTGCATGGCAAAAGGAGGGCAAGAGAGTTCCCTGGGGTCCCTTTTATAAGAGTACCAATCCCATTCATGAGGACTCCATTCCCTTTACCTAATTACCTTTCAAAGCCCCTCCTCCTAATGCCATCATATTGGAGGTTAGGATTTCAACATATGAAAGTGGCACAAATAGTCCATTGCACTACCTATACATTTGTCTGTCTATAGTAGCTAATACTAATTAAGTGCTTACTATGCACCATGTTCCTGCAGCCATAGTCCTGTGGCATCCAGTCCCATCAGATTTCAGAAGCTAAGCAGGGTCAGGCCTGGTTAGTACTTAGATGGGAGACCACCTGGAAACACCAGGTGTCGTAGGCTTGGGAGATGGACCTGGCAACCCACTCCCAAAAATCAGCCCCCCATTGAAAACCCTATGAACAGCAGGGAAACACTGACAATAGTGTTTCCCCTGTTGTATGTAGGGCCACTATGAGTCGGATACCAACTTGATGACACCTAACAACATGCACCACATTGTGTTTCAAATGCTTTAGATATATTACTTCATTTAATCTCCACAACAGTACTGTGAAGCAGGTTTTATTATCATCCCCATTTCACAGATATGAAAACTAAGGCCCTGACAAACAATCTGTTATGACTTCCTCTTAAACCACAATGGCATCCTGCTAGATACACTAGAAAACAAAATTGTCTAGTTTTTAAAATCAAGTGGACAGAGGATGAGAGAAACTCACCCAAGTGTATGAATTCCATGTGGTTTATCTACCAGGTCTGGGGGTTTTATCCATTAGGAGCAAAGCCCCATCCCCCTGTAATAGAAACACCTCTCCTTGACTCTTTGCTGGCAATGCTTCCCTGGCACCTGTTCTTGGCAGCTGATTGAGCACATTAAATTAGCCCACAGAAATAAGTCAAACTCTATTAGTCACTGTGTAAAAATGCTAAGTCTATTTATTTATTATGAGTTATTCATAAATATCAAGACTAGACTCTATAATTTAGTACCACCTGCAGTGATTCCTGAAAATGGCAATATTTTAGCACTAAGATCTGATTAATTGACCCATTCAAACAGAGCTCCAAATCAAGCATGACTTCCCTTTGACAGAAGTGTATTCATCTTTATCTCAAAGCCAGCTTTCTCCACTCACAAGGAGAGAACAAAACAGCTCATCTAAGGAAGTCAACTAAAATTGTCCAAAGCAATATGGACATTCCTCTAAAGAAATGCTGATAAACTCTTAATATTTCCTTTTAAAAAACACCTAAATGAAATAATACACATTTCATAATTTTAGTCATGTATGATAAAAAATACACAAGTGTAAACCATGGTGTCAGAAGTCAGGACAATGGTTTTCCTTAGTAGCAGATGCTGGGAAATCCATTCATTACCTGGCAAGAGGTATGAGGGGGTTCTCTAAGAGACTGAATGAGCTCTGGGCACTGGTGTCATTGTTGTGTCTGTTTTGTGAAAATTCATCATATGCACACTTTTCTTTACAATGTTATGCTTCAATAAACAATTATCAAAAATTAAGAAGATTTTAAAAAGGAGTAACAAGTCAGGCACAGTGCCACAAGTCTGTAATCCTAACAACACCAGAGGCTGAATGAGGAGGATTGTGAGTTCAGAGCCAGAGGTAGCCTGTGCAATTAAGAAAGACTCTGACTCAAGAATAAAATATAAAAATGGGCTGGAAGTTCAGCTCAGTTGTAGAGCACTTGCAAAGTATGTGCAAGACATGGGATTCAACCCCTAAGAACTGCAGAAAAAGGAAAGAAAGGAAGGAAGAAGGAAGGAAGAAAGGAAAGAAAGGAAGGAAGGAAGGAAGGAAGGAAAGAAAGAAAGAAACAAACAAAGAAGAAAAGAAAGAAAAGGAGTACTACATACCCAGGCAGCAATATTAACCAGAGTTTTAACTGAAGATCTTCTCCCAACTCTTCTACCTGCTAGGTTCATTTGAATGGCCAGGTCATGGTAAAAAAAAAAAAAAGCCTCACTTTTCTCATTTGTAAAATAAGGACACCTACTTCACAGATGGATTACATATGACTACATATAAAAAGTATGTTTATCATATATGTTTATATATAAATATATATATACATATGTGCAAACATCTATAAATACATGCATACACACACATATATTAGATAGGTAGATGGGTAAATAGATAGATAGATAGATAGATAGATAGATAGATAGATAGATAGATAGATTGTGCATCACTTAACAATAAAGATTTTTTTGCTCTTGTTAGGTGTCTTCCAATCAGGTCTGACCCTATGTACAACAGAGCAAAACACTCCCCAACATGGTGCCATGTCCAGCACTATGTCAGTGCTTCTCTGCTATTCATAGGATTTTCAATGACTGATTGTTTCAGGAGTGTTTTCTGGGAGTGGGTCTTTCTCCCATTTTGCAGTCCTGGGGATCAAACCCAGGGCCTCAGAGTGCGCAGAGCAAGCACTCTACCAATTAAGCTAAACCCCAGTCCCAACAATAGAGATACATTCTGAAAAATTAATTATTCAGCAATTTCATTGTGCAAACATCATAGGGTATCCTTGTTGTTGTTGTTGTTGTTAGGTGCCATCGAGTCTAGTCCAACTCATAGCGACCCTCTGTACACCAGATCAAAACACTTCCCGATTCTGTGCCAGGCAAACGATCTTATTTATGTTTAAGCCCATTATTGCAGACATTGTGTCAATCCATCTGGTGGAGGGTTTTCCTCTTGTGTGTTGACCTGCAACACTCCCAAACATGTCCTTCTCCAGGGACTGATCTCTCGTGATTACATGTCTGAAATATGTAAGACGCAGTTTGGCCATTCTTGCTTCCAAGGAGCACTCTGGTTGCACTTCTTCTAGGACAGATTTGTTGGTTCTTTTTGCAGTCCATATTCTGCCAAATTTGGCAGTCCATGGTATATTCAATAGATGTCTCCAGCACCACAATTCAAAAGCACCAATTCTTTTTCTGTCTCTCTTGTTCAATGTCCAGCTTTCACAACCATATGATGCCACTGAAAATACCATGGCATGAGTCAGACGCACCTTCATCTTCAATGTGATATCTTCGCTTTTCAATACTCTAAAGAGATCTTTTGCCACAGCTTTTCCTAGAGCAATGCGTCTTTTGATTTCTTGACGGCTGCTTCCACGGGTGTTGATAATTGTAGAGCCAAGCAAAGCAAAATCCTGGACAAGCTCAATCTTTTCTCCATTTATTGTGAAGTTGCGTGCTGACCCAGTCGTAAGGATTTTTGTTTTGTTGATGTTTAGTCGTAACCCATATTGAAGGCTATGATCTTTGATCTTCATCAGTAAATGTTTTAAATCCATTTCACTTTCAGCAAGCAGAGTTCTGTCATCTGCATAACGCAGGTTGTTATGGTCTTTCTCTAATCTTGATGCCACATTCTTCCTCATAAAGTTCAGCTTCTCAGATTATTTGCTCAGCATCTAAATTGAAGACATAGGGTGAAAGTATACAGCCCTGACGCACACCTTTCTCAACTTTAAACCACTCAGTGTTTCCTTGTTCTAGTCGAACAACTGCCTCCTGGTTCATGTACAGATTTCTCATGAGTACAATTAGGTGTTCTGGTGTTCCCATTTTCCGAAGTGTTATCCATAATTTGTTATGATCCACACAATCAAATGCCTTTGCATAGTCAATAAAACATAGATAGACATCTTCTGATATTCTCTGCTTTCAGCTAATATCCACCTGACATCAGCAATGTTGTCCCTAGTTCCCCGCCCTCTTCTGAATCCCGCTTCATTTTCCGGTAATTCCCTGTCTATATACTACTGCAGTCGCTTCTGAATGATCTTTAGTAGAATTTTGCTGGTGTGTGATATTAATGATATTGTCCAATAGTTTGCACATTCAGTTGGATCCCCTTTTTTGGGAATAGGCACAAATATGAATCTCTTCCAGTCAGTTGGCCAAGTAGCTGTTTTCCAAATCTGTTGGCATAAACATGTTAACACCTCCAGTGCTGCATCTGTTTGTTGAAACATCTCTATTGGTATCCCATCAATTCCTGGAGCCTTGTGTTTTACCAGTTCTTTCAAGGCAGCTTCCACTTCATCCTTCAACACCATTGGTTCCTCTTCATATGCAAC
>VMDO01005141.1:0-30239 GCA_007922755.1 Pedetes capensis
CTAATTAAAAACTGAAATCACTGTCTCAAAGTTAAACTAACCTACAAAAACAACGTGGGGATACATTAAAATGATAAATATTGATGACAATTCATTATAATATGTATACTTTAAGTACTATTTCCTTTAAAATCTATTCAAAATCAAAATTCCCAGTTAACAATCCCTACTAAATTCTTCCTAGCAGTTTTCTATTGCTGCTGAAAAGTTACTGTAACTTTACCTTGAAACAATGCAAATGTGTTAGGTTACAGTTATGAAGACTGAAGTTCCAAAAATTAGTTTTGCTGGGTTAAATTTAGGGTTATGAAGACTGAAGTTCCAAAAATTAGTTTTGCTGGGTTAAATTGGAAGGGATATGTCCCTTTGTAGACTCATGGGGAGTGTTTCTTTGCTCTTTCCAGTGGCTAGATGTCCCCTACATTGCTTGGCACATAGCCCCTTCCATCATTCAAAGCTGGCTGTTTGAGTCTTTCCTCAAACTCAATTATTGTGACATTCTATTTTTGTAATTAAATCTCTTTCTGACTTCTTATAAGAGATTTATGATTAAATTTGGTCCTTAGAATAATCTGGAATAATCTCCTTGGCTCAAGACCTTTAATGGTACGTGCAAAGTCTTTTTACTGCAGAGCAACATTCACAGATTCTGGGGATGAGGATCTGGATATCTTTGGGGGAGGAGAATTTTTTTTTTCTTTAGAATTCTGCATTTCTTTTTCCCATTGCTTGGCCCATTTAAAATCAGAATACCATTTTTAAAGAAAATTTTAAACACAGAAGGAATATAGGTAGAAATTTAGGAGAATAGTGGAATGAAAGACAAACTGAAGTTACTGTTTTAGACAGGAGGAAGATTGAAAAATGAAAGGAATGCCATTACTGTCATAGAAACACAGTCTCACTTCAATTCACTAAAAACATGGAAAAAAAATTTTTTAATATGAGCCCACGTCTATACGAAGTATTGAATAGTATCCTAAGAGACAATTTAGGTCCACAAAAATCATTATATTATGGCGACTATTGCACATTATGTGCAAAACAAAAAAAAAGTTTTTTCTTTACATAAGAAAAAATAGTAATTTTATTTTAGGTTTTTGACAGCAAATATATAATTTATCAAGGGCCATGAACCAATATGTACCTTGAGATTTCAAATGTAGAGACACAATTGTAATTGTGCATTTTACAGTGTGTTCATAGGCTGATGTTGTTATAGTTAGGTGCCATCAAGTTTTGTTCAACTCATAGTGATCCCCCTATGGTTTTCAGTGGCTGATTATTTCAGGATTTCCTAAGGAGTGGATTGCCATGTCCTTCTTCCATTTTTGTGGTGCTGGGAATCAAACCAGGGACCTCGGATACCGCAGAGTGGCGCTCTACCAACAGAGCTAAATTTCTGGCCCTCATAGGCTGGTGTAAACCAGAGCTCTTCCCTCCTTTTCATACTTTGGACTTTTTTCTACCCAGGATTAAGAATAATTTATATATTCTAAATACGAATCATTTGTTGGATATATGCTTTGAAAGTATTTTCTCACATTATATAGCTTATCTTTTTATCTTTTTGTTTGTTTTCATGTTTCATTTTTAAATATAAATTAGGAACCTTTTACCCAGCCCTAACTTCCAATGACATTTTTCTTTTTCTTTTTTTTTTCTTTTTCTTCTGTTTTGTTTTGTTTTTCAACTTCGTTGTCGTTGTTTTTAGAAGTTGGAAGAGATATTCTGTATTGTCTCAAATCACTACCTCTTAGTGTTTTAACTGGTGTTAAATTTGGCATGGGAGAATTTGCTAATACAGTTGAGTATCTAAGTTAGTTTCCTATTACTAAATGATATTTTTACAATTTTTACAAACCTACAAATTAATATAAATTGAGCAGCTTAAAACAACCCAAATTTATCACATTGTGGTTCTAGAGATGAAAAGTCCAAAATAGGCTAAAATGAAGATTAGCTTTACTGAATTTCTTTCTAAAGGTAGTACACATTCTTTTCTTTTATTTTTTTATTATTTAATTTTATTTATTTATTTATTTATTTATTTATTTATTTATTTATTTTGGTGGTACTGGGGTTTGAACCCAGGGCCTCGCGCTTGCATGCTTTGCAAGTGCTGGACCACTGAGCTTTACCCTCAACCCATTTTTCTACTTTTTTGAGACAGCATCTCGCTAAATTACACAGACTGCCTCTGGTCTCGACCTTGCGATTCGCCTGCTTCTGCCTCCAGAGCTTCTGGGATTACAGGCATGTGCCACCTCGCCTGGCTCATTCTTTTATCTTGTCATTTCCTGTTTCTTGAGGCTGCTCGCATTCTTTAGTTCATACCCCCTTCTATCTTTAAAGTAGACAGTGATTGATGAGTGTTTTTCTTTCCACATTACTGTCAACCACACTCTTGAAATACTCTGATTTACAATGTCCCTTGTGATTTCTTTAAACCCACTTTTGCTTGTTTGGTGTTAGGTGCCATCAAGTCAGGTCCAACTCATAGTGACCCAAGGTACAACAGAATGAAACACTCCCAGACACTGTGCCATGCCTGGGCACTTATGTCAGTGCTTCTCTGCTATTCATATTCATAGGGTTTTCAATGACTGATTGCTTCAGGAGTGGGCTGCCAGGTCTTTTTCCCATTTTTTCAGTGCTAGGGATAAAACCCAGGGTCTCAGAGCATGCAGGTGGGCAATGTACCAACTGAGCTAAACCTCAGCCCAATAAATCCATATAGATAATCCAAAATAATTTCCACATTACAAAGGTAGCTAATTATCATTTAAAAATTATTTATTTATTTATTTATTCATTTATTTATGTTTTTGTGGTTTTAGGGGTTGAACCCAGGGCCTCGTGCTTGCATGCTTTGCAAGTGCTCAACCACTGCGCTGTATGCCCAGCCCATTTTTTTTTTTTTTTTTTTTTTTTTACTTTTTGAGACAGGGTCTCACTAAATTACAAAGACTGCCTCTGGTCTCGAACTTGTGATCCTCCTGCTTCCGTGTCCTGAGTCGTTGGGATTACAGGTGTGTACCACCAAGCCTGGCTAATTATCAATTTTAATTCTACCTGGAACTTTAATTTCCCCTTACTGTGCAATATGAAGAGTTTGATGTCCAAGGACTATACAATTAGCATCCTTGGAGAGAGACTGTCCCTTCCATAGTATCTACTAAAATCAATAAACTGTTAATTTGAACTAATACCTTGGCATTGTGTAGGTTGTTGTTGTTAGGTGCTGTTGAAGTCTGGTCCGACTCATAGTGACACTAATTATAACAGAATGAAACACTCCTCAATTCTGTGCCAGGCTCACAATCTTTTTTATGTTTAAGCCCATTGTTGCAGACAGTATGTCAATCCATCTAGTTGAAGATATTCCTTTTTTTGTTGTTGTTGTTGTTGACCTGCAATTCTCCCAAACATGATAGCCTTCTTCAAGGATTAGTCCCTTCTGACAACATGTTGAAAATATGTAAGACAATCTAGCCATTCTTGCTTCCAAGGAGCACTCTCATTGCACTTCTTCTAGGATGGGTAGGTTGGTTCTTTTGGCAGTCTGTAAATGAATATTGAATATACTATGGCAGGTCAATGATAAAAAGGAAGACCTTTAACTAAATGGATTGACACAGTGGCTGCAACAATGGGCTTAAACATAAAATGCCTACTGCAGAATGGGGGAGTATTTTCTTCTGTTGTACATAGGGTTACTATGAGATATGACTGACTTGATCATCACTAATAACAACAACTAAAACAACAACAACAACAAAAAAAAACAAGCAATAGAAATGTACAGAAAGAGAAATTGGCTTCATTTAGCCAGACAATAATATTTAAGAAGAGTTGGGAAATAGAGCAGAATATATGATATGAGAAAAGAGGGATTTCACTCATTATAATTAATAATGGTCTGCAAGCTAACATATATCCTACAGGTGAAAGTAACTTTATAGTTTGTTGTCAATAAAAATTTCTAACATTTATTGCAGATGTCTTATTCATACTTAAGCAAATTGTTAATAATGATTTAGTTTCATCATGTAATGAGAATGGGACTTAATATTAACATCCTAAAATTAAATAATTAATTACATTCAGTTTCAATTTTAATTACTAATTGATACAAAGCCTCTAGCTTAACTCTTACAGGTAATCAATTTTATACAAGAATCTTGAATAAAATGATTAGGTCATATTTGGCCAATAGTCCATGTGTTCTAATTATTAGATAAAATTTTGGTTTGCTAAACATCTCAAGAAAACAGTACTTCAAAATTTTATAGTTAAAATTTCTCCCAAATTTACTTACTTACCTGATTTTGACTTTGATGAAGAAAGTTCTTTATTTGGCAGTTAACTCTTCTATATTCTCAATTATATTCTATCCTTTCAGTCCTTTTTCTATAGTCTTTCTACTGTCTACTTTCCTACAAATATATGGTAAAAGATTCTAGAAAAAATGTTTCATTTTTCAATTTCTTTTCTTTTCTTTTCTTTTCTTTCTTTCTTTCTTTTTTTTTTTAGTACTGGGGTTGAACCCAGGGCCTTGCACCTGCATGTTTGCAAGTGCTGGACCACTAAGCTGCGCCCTCAGCCCTTTTTTTTTTCTTTAAACTTTTTGAGACAGGGTCTCACTAAGTTACGCAGACTGCCTCTGGTCTTGTACTTGCGATCCTCCTTTCTTCACCTCCCAAACTGCTGGGATTACAGGCGTGCACCACTGCGCCCGGCTCATTTTTCAATTTCTTTCATCTTATCAGTAACAGATATTTTATTTTGGGAGAATTTCACTTGTGGCATAAATGAATTAATATGAAAAGGAAGACAAGAAATAAAATACATTTCTAAGCATCCCAAGATTTTAACTAGCAATATGGCTGGCTATTAAATATGTAAGTAAACAGCAGATTTTTTCCTTTGCAACTTTCAAGTCCCTTGTTTAGAACATTAGATTTGAATTTGGGGGCATGTAAGTATCAGTGGTTATATTTCTTCATATGCAGATACCTGAGTTCCACTCTAAGCATCTGATTCAGATGCTGTGGAAACGAATTTTAGAAACTCTAGTGCCAGAACAAAGACGATATTTCTATCAGTACTGGGAATTTGTGGCCCTCAGGTAACTTAAAAAACAAAATGAAACAAAATAACAACAAAAAAAAATGGTCAAAAATGGACCTGACTTGTACTAGCTATGGATTTTTTCCTTTTCCCTGTGAAGCCAAAAATCACACCCAAGTAAGGCAACGAACCTCTGTATTCCTCTGTAAATGGTAAATATTTTGAACCTAAACTCACATAAATTCTTATTAAACCCTTTTCAGTATATCATTTTAAAATGTTCTCCCTAGTTCAGGTCTTTCTCAACAACCCAACTACTGTATAAAATGATAGACTTTGGAAAAGAAATATTCATAAATCGGCATGTACAGACAGGGTGCTTTAGGCCGTCAGTTCAGAAATTTGAACGATTTCTTTGTAGTGTGAGCTCGCCTGAGTGATGTAAAACTAGACATCACCTGTGCTCCTGAAACCTGGGCCACTTTCTCAGGTTACAGGCATAGTAATACCATGCTCGGATTAACTGAAATAAGTGCACAGGAAATAGATGTAAATTTAAAGGCATTCTAAGTATAAAGATACACATGGATAAAGGTCACTCTGGCATCGAGGTGATTTCTAAAATGGAAGCCAGGATGACAAAATCAAATCAAATTAAATACTTCCTAACTATATGTGGGCCTGCAGCCATAGCCCTGTGGAATCCGGTCCCGTCAGATCTCGGAAGCTAAGCAGGGTCGGGCCTGGTTAGTATCTGGATGGGAGACCACATGGGAACACCAGGTGCTGTAGGCTTGGGAGAAGGACCTGGCAACACCCTCCCAAAAAAATCAATCTGCCAATGAAAACCCTATAAACAGCAGAGAAGCACTGACAATAGTGTTTCCCCTGTTGTACAGAGGGTTGCTATGAGTCGGATACCGACTTGACGGCACCTAACAACAACAACTATATGTGGGGCTGGGGTTTAGCTCAGTTGGTAAAGTGCTGCTCTGCACTTTCTGAGGCCCTGGATTCAATCCCCAGAACCACAAAAAAGGGAGAAGGGCCTGGCAACCTACTCATGAAACAATCATGAAACAATCAGACATTGAAAATCCTATGAATAGCAGAGAAGCAATGACATCCTGTCAGACATAGCACAGTGTCAGGATATGTTTCCTTCTGTTGTACATAGGGTCACTATGAACCGGGCCTGACTTGACAGACCCTAACATCAACAAAACAAATATATGTGGTCACAGTTAGTTTTATTTTACAAATTCTAAAATAATACTTCAGCATATTATGTATGTGAGATATTGTAATAGAACCACATTTGTGCAGTTTATTGCAGTACACTATATATTACTTTAAAATTGTGATACTGCTGTAAGGATGTATGTATGTGTATATGAAAATAAAATAATCTTTTAGAGTTTATTTGGATGCAAGCTTCAGATAACCTAAATCAAATTGTTTTTAACAGAATAAATTGTTGACACATAAATGAAAACCAGAACTACAGTAATATTAAAACACAGCTCTATTATTAAGTGTTTGAACAAACACAGTATTTGGATTCCCTATCTATGAACTTGGCTTTCTTTAACTCAAGGTATTGACCTTTGTTGTTGGTAGGTGCCTTGAGTCTGTATCCCAATCATAGCGATCGTACGTACAACAGGTGAAACACTATTGTCAGTGCTTCTCTGCTATTCATAGGGTTTTTAATGGCAGATTGTTTTTTGGGAGGGAGTTGCCAGGTCCTTCTCCCAAGTATACAGTATCTGGTGTTCCCAGGTGGTCTCCCATCCAAGTACTAACCAGACCCAACCCTGCTTAGCTTCCAAGATCTCATGCCACAGGTCTACAGGTGTAGGCATTTACCTTTAGCAAAGGTATTTCAGTGTATTTTATCTCAGGCCTGCGTGGAGGTTTGGTGGCTGTAGATTTTGTTTTCTTTATCACAGGTTAAATCTTGTAAGAGTTCTTACAATACACATGGGATTTGCTTACACTGTTCTTGAAATTCTCACAGTGGAACAGGGAAATGTCTTAAAGTGAAATGACAACAGCAACCACAACAAAAATGACCTCTAAGTCAATGATAGTACAAGATTTTCAAGGATCATTACGAGGTTTTTGGCAAGTGTAACTGAGTAGATCATACGTTTTTAAAAAATAAAGGACATTTCAGAGGTGCATAATTTCTTCCATTGTGGTCATTTTTAGTTTGAGAAAAGTGATATTAGGGTTTCTATTGAAAAAAATATTATAGCTCTATGATCTAGAATGCTGATAAAATGCATAGGCTGAAAATGTAAATTTATGAATCAGCAGCATGTATGTTACCTAAACTTGGAATTAAAACATTAGAACTAGAAATTAGGAGAATGTTGAAGAAGGACTATTGAAAGAAAACAAAGAAACAAAGACAGTTGTTGTAGTTAGGTGCCATCGAGTCAGGTCCCACTCACAATGACCCTCTGTACAACAGAGGGTCTGATTCTTTTCCAGGTAAATGATCTCTTTCACATGTGAGCACATGTTGCAGACACTATGTCAGTCATCTCACTGAAGGTTTTCCTTCTTTTTGTTGACCTGCCACTCTCCCAAACAAGAAGCCCTTCTCCAGGGATTGACCCCACCTGACTTCACGTCCAAAATACGTAAGACACAGTCTAGTCACCATTGCTTTCAAGGAGTACTCTGGTGGAACTTCCTCTAGGAAAAATCTGTTGGTTCTTTTGGTAGTCCGTGGTATATTCAATATTCATCTCCAGCACCATATCTCAAAGATATCAATTCTTCTCTTGTCTTCTTTGTTCAATGTCCAGCTTTCACAAGCATAAGATGCAACTGAAAGTAGCATGGCATGTCAGGCACACATTCATCTTCAATGTGACATCTTTACTTTTCACCACTTTAAAGAAGACTTTTGTAACACTTTGTCCCAATGCAATGTGTCTTTTGATTTCTTGTCTGTGGCTTCAATGGGGGTTGATTGGAGAACCAATAAAGCCAAATCTTGAACAACTTTCATCTTTTCTCTATTTATCATGAAGTTGCTTAATGATCTAGTTGTAAGGAATTTTGTTTTGTTGATGTTGAGGCACAATCCATACTGAAGCCTGCATTCTTCACTATTCATCAATAAATGTTTCAAATCCTCTTCACTTTCAGCAAGCAGAGTTGTGTCATCTGCATAATGCAGGTTAATGAGTTTTCCTCCAATTATCATGCTGTGTTCTTCTTCATAAATCCAGCTTCTCAGATTATTTGCCTAGCCTAGAGATTGAAGAGGTACAATGAAATGCTGTAGTCCTGTCACATACCTTTCCTGATTTTAAACCAAGCAGTATTTCCTTGTTATTTTAGAAGGACTGCCTCCTTGTCCATGTACAGACTCCCCTTGAATAATATTGAGTGCTCTATTATTGCCACTCTTTGCAATGTTATCCAGAATTTCTTGTGATCCACACAGTCAAATGCCTGTGCAGAGTCAGTGAAACATAAATAGACGTCTTTCTAATATTATTTGATTTTGGTTAATATCCACCTGACATCAGCAATGATGTCCCTGTTTCCACACCCTCTTCTGAATCTGGCTTGCATTCCTGGCAGTTCTGTCTATATACTGCTGTCATCTCTTTTGAATCATTTTCAGCAAAATTTTGCTTGTGTGTGATATTAATGATACCATTTGATAGTATCCACATTCAGTTGGATACACTTCCTAGGGAATTGGCACAAATATGAATCTCATCCAATCAATGGGCCAGGTAGCCAATTCTCTTGGCTTAAACACAATAGCACCTCCCGTGCTGCATCTGTTTCTTGAAACATCTCTATTGGTATTTTGTCAATTCCTGGAGGCTTGTGTGTCACCAATTCCTTCAAGGCAGCTTCCACTTCTTTCTTTAGTACCATTAATTCTTGATCATATGCAGCCTCTTCAAATAGTTGGTCATCCACCAATTGTTTTTTGTATAATGACCCTCTATCCCTTCTTTTGATGTTTCTTGCATCATTTGATATTTTCCCTGTAAAATCCTTCACCATTGCCACTTGAGGTTTGAATTTTTTCTTCAATCCCTTAAGCTTGAGAATAACAGTATTTTCTTCCCTTTTGGTTTTCTTTACCCTGCTCTTTACATATGTCATTTTAATATTTCATTTTGCCCTTTCAAGCTACTCTTTGAAATCTTCTGTTTAGTTCCTTAACTTCATTATGTCTTCGTTTTATTTTAGCTGCTGAACCCTCAGGGGTAAGTTTCAGAGTTTCTTTTGACATATAGTTTGGTCATTTCTTTTTTTCTTCTCTTTTTATTAACTTTTTGCTTTCCTCATGAATGATATTTTTGATGCCATTTCTCACCTCTCTTGGTCTTTGATTATTAGTGTCTAATGCATAAAATCTGTTCTTGAGGTGGTCTGTGAATACAAATGGGATATACTCAAGATCATACCTTGGCTATCATACTTGTTCCGATTTTCTTCAGTTTCAATTTGAAACTGCATATGAGTAGTTGATGATATGATGAATAGTACTTGGTTTTGTTCTGACATTTGATTTTGAGCTTTTCAATCATCTCTTTCCACAAACGTAGCCAATTTGGTTCCTCCATGTTCCATCTGGTGAATTCCATGTGTAGAGTGACTGTTTATATTGGTGAAAAATATGTTTGCAATGAAAATATCATTAGTCTGACAAAATTCTATCATGTGAACTCCAGCATTATTTCTGTCACCAAGGCCATATTTTCCATGTATTGTGCTGCTTCTTTGTTTCCAACTTTCATTCCAGTCACCAGTAATTATTATTACATCCTGATTGTAAGTTCAATCTATTTTAGATTGCAGATACTTTTCGTATCTTCATTAGTAACCTTAGTGGTAGGTATGTGAATTTGAATAATAGCATATTAACTGGCATTCCTTGTAGGCATATGGATATTATTCTATCACTGGCATCATTGTCTTTCAGAACAGATCTTGCAATGTCTTTTTTGATGATGAAGGCAACCTTTAATTTGTCATTCTCAGCATAGTAGACCAGGTGATTTTCTGATTCAAAATGGCACATGCCCAGTCCATTTTAAATCAGTGACACCTAGAATCTTGATGTTTATGCACTCCTTTTCCATTTTGACAATTTCTAATTTTCCTAGATTCATACTACATACATTCCATATTCTAATTGTTAATGGATTTTTACAGTTCTTCCTCATGATTTTGAGTCATGCCACATCAGCAAATGGTGGTCCTTGGGTCTTTACTCCATTTCCATCATTAAGGTAGACTCTACTTTGAGGAGACAACTCTTTCCCTGTCATCTATTGAGTGCTTTCCATCTTGTGGGGCTCATTTTTCTGGCAGTATAATTGACAGTGTTTCTCCGGTATTTGTAGGGTTTTTAATGGCTAATTATTCTGTGAATAGGCTGCTAGGTCCTACTCCCTAGTCTGTCTTAGTCTGGAAGCTCAGTTGAAACATGTCTACTATTGGTGACCCTGCTGGTATCTGTAATACCAGCAGTATAGTTTTCAGCATCAGAGCAACATGCAAGCCTCCACAGTACAGAACACTGACAGCCATGTGGGGAAAACAAGAACAAAGGAGTGTTAATTACATTGTGCTGATGTCTAACAGATTTCTCCCCAACTGTGTACATGGTAGGCAACACTTCCTAGCCCATAATATTGACTGATGCTTTGTGGCTGGATCTGCCAATGCAGACTTGTGGCCATTTGGAAACTATACCATTGAATTGACGTATGATACCCATCAAGCCTTTTTCTTTCTTTCCTTCTCTATGAGAAATGGCAGTTTCAAGATGCCAGCTGATCTAATTATCTGTGCCTGAGCACAATTTCTCTCCTAACCAGAAATGGATATATAATTTGAATGAGAGAAAAACATATGTTGATATTTTTAACTGTATGACTCTGTAACCTGGCTGAATCATGTTGTGCCTTAGTTACAAATGGAAACATGTATGTCAATTAACATGTGAAAAACAGTAAAAGTAAATTGAAAATCAAAGTTTATCAAGCAAACTATTTATTGGAAGTGAAATACTGCCAATTGTATAGATACAGTTGCTGATACAGCATTAAACATTTCAAAATATTTTGTTTATTTCCCTGGGATAATGTTAATAATATAGGGATTATTAGAGAAAAATATGAATACCATGCAATATGTGACCTTACATTTGCTACTTATATTGTGATGGATAACAAATTGTTTCTCACATCGATAAGTCAAACTAAATAATCATTACAAGTCTTTTTTACCCATACTGCTTTGAATAATTTGAAAAGATCATCCCTCTGCAACTAGCTGAAATGGCCACTGGATGTCAGTATTGTGTCATGCCTGTTGATTACTCTTGGTTAGTCATTTCCTGTAGACACTTCAAAATATAGAAATCTCCTTTTTTTAAAGAAAAACTTCAAGAAAAAAAAAGTTAGATCATCTTAGAAAGTATTTATATTTAGTCGATGTATTAAGTCCATTTAGAGCCCTCCAAGATTTGTTATATAGTTCTGCTATTGAATTTCAAATGTTTATTTTGAAAATATGCTATTTAGCCAAATTTTGCTTGCATATGATATTAATAATATTAATTCCTGGAGCCTGGTATTTTGCTAACTCCTTCAACGCAGCTTCCACTTCTTCCTTCAGTACCATTGGTTCCTGATCAAATACAACTTCTTGATGGTTGGTCATCCACCAATTCTTTTTGGTGTAAAGACTGTGTATTCCTTCCATCCTTTCTTGATGTTTTCTCCATCATTTAACATTTTCCCTGTAGAATCCTTCCTATTACCACTTGAAGCTTGAATTTTTTTCTTCAATTCCTTAAGCATGAGAAAAAAGAGTGCTGCTAAGGATCATTCAAAAGCAACTCCAGCAGTACATAGACAGAGAACAGCCAGAAAGTCAAGCTGGATCCAGAAGAGGGCATTGAACCAGGATCATCATTGCTGATGTTAGATGGCTATTAGCTGAAAGCAGATAAATCCAGAAAGATGTCTATCTATGTTTTATCAACTATGCAAAGGTATTTCACAGTATGGATCATAACAAAATATGAATAACACTGTGAAGAATGGGAATGACAGGGTACTTAATTTTACACATGAGGAATCTGAACATGGACAAAGAGGCAGTCTTTTGAACAGAACAAGGAAATACTGCCTAGTTTAAAGTTGAGAAATGTGTGAGTCAGGGCTGTATCCTTTCACAATATCTTTGCAATGCCTATGCTAAGCAATTTGTCTGAGAAGCTGGACTTTATGAAGAAGAACATGGCATCATGATTGGAAGAAGACTCATTAATCTACATTATGGAGATGAAACAACTCTGCTTGTTGAAAGTGAAGAGGATTTGAAACATTTACTAATGAAGGTCAAAGAACACATTCTTCAGCATGGATTGTACCTCAACATCAACAAAACAAAAATCCTTACAACTGGGTCAGTAAGTAACTTCATGATAAATGGAGAAAATATTGAGATTGCCCAGTATTTTGCTGGAGCTAAGGTGTTCAAATTACTTTGCAGTCCTAGATGGTTTCTGCACATTTCACTATTTTTTCACTAATTTTCCACTTGTATTTTCTAAGAATGCAGACATAAATGTTAAAAACAGTATTTAATTTTATTTCACCAGGGGAGTAGCAGAGATTAGTGGGTCAATTGCAAAAGGAATTTATGAAAAGTGTGTGACAGGTCTAATTTCTTTTACATCACAGCCCTAAATATCATTATGAAATTCCTTTTGGTAAAGACTGTAGACCCCTCATAACATACAGAGGCTATAAACATGAAAACTACATTTCCAAGACCAGCATTCATGTTTGTGGACAAAATTTATATCATTCCTTTTGAGATTTTGACTCAGAAACAAAATGGAAAGAGAAGGAGGATATAGGATATCCATTTAATTGACATCTTCCTAACCAAGGTGCACAGTTGTAGAAGTATTGGCACTAGCCTTTAGTTTCTTGGCTTCTTGGTCCTGTAGATATGAAAGTGGCATGGCAGAACACATTGTGGCAAGGCTGAAGAGTTCTGTCTTTAGGATAGACCATATCTTTTCTACTGTGTTTATCCCCACCCTATATGCAGACAGAAGGTGTGGGAAGGGGTATTAGTAAGGAAAAGTAGAGTATAGATATGTAGAAGCATTAGTAGGGAAGAAAAACCTGTAGAAATATTAGCAGTCTCTTTGCTACTTCATTTGCATTTACCAGCCCTCTCCCAACACACACTGGATAGATTTATGTACTAGAAGGAAAAAAATATCACAGTAGTTTTCATGGACTAAATCTATATACCCACCATGATATATATATATATGCACATACATACACATATATGCATATATACATATATGTATATACATATATATGCACACATACATATATACATATGAATTTTCCCTCTGTTTCAATGTTGAATACTACCTTTGGTTTATCTAGGTTCTTTACTTTCAGTTACAATAAATAAGCACATAATCCCTTTTCTTACCTATTAAAATATGATGTCCTTATTCTTTATTTAAATTATGTTAATTTTTGCCAAAATCCTCATGACACTCTGTAGTGAATATGATTTCATGTGACCAAAATGCTAAATTATTATTTCTATCACTAAAATTGATTCTCCACATACTAGTCAGAGAAAGTAATACTCTTGGTTTTAGTTTTTGTTTTGGTTTGGGTTTCTTCTTACTTTGACAAAAACAAACTGTATTAAAAGAAATTATAATACTTTTAAACAATTGCTTGTAATACAAAGTGTCTTTAATTTCCAAAATGGATCTAAAATATATTTCTTTAAAGAGCTTTTGACTTAATTATAAGCAAGAAAAAATGAATTAAATAGATCATTGTGATACAAAATTAAAACTGGACAGGATCACAACAAATAAAATTGGCTTAATAAACAAGAGTGCTCAAAAACAGAAATGATAGCTTAATAAAATAAATATACCCTTTCTGATGGCAAAAAGCATAATACAAATATTAGTTTATAAACTACCATGAATATTATTTAAATGGTACTGTGTTAATAATCATAGGAAATAGTTACCTCATGTTCTTTTAAGTATCTCCCAGTTTTAATTTATTTATTGGACACATTCGAAAATATAACAAACAATAATGAAAAATAAAGGATCTACCACGTGTTTATGGATGAGTGGTTTATTATTTTAAAGACAAAATCTCTGTGGTAAACGAGGATATTTATGATTTGGCCACTATTTTCCAGGCCTTTCTTCTGAGTACTCTCCTTGTTCTACACCCAATGTGTTCTGATCTACCGTGATTCCTTAAATAGACCAGAACTTTCACTAGTAGCACTTGTTTTATCTGCTTGGAATAAACTTCATCCCTCTCAACTACTCATTTAATTCACTTTCTTTAAGGTCTTAGCCATGCCTCACAATCCTTTTTGTGTTCTTCCTGCAAAAAGTATATCTTCCTCCGACTTTCTTTTGATCAAGGGTTTTGAGTGTCTTTTCTGTTTGGTAGCTGGCAATTTTTCCTCTCATAGTATTTTGTAAGGCATAATAATCTTTAGTTTACTTTTATTAAATACTTATTGGATTCAATAATTAAATTATTATAAAAATTAAAATGTGAAATAATGTTTTGTATTGAAATTATCTCTTTCACCCCCTCAAAGTCTTCCATGTAGAAAGCATGCTTTCTTTTGTTAAACTGATCATAGGATAAGCTATAATCTTTCCCTAAAGATAAAACTGGGTGAATGCACTTTAGTTCTTGATTTTTAGTTTTGTTGTTTAAAAATCATTGCTTCTTTGATTTGAGATTATTATAGGGGAAAAGAGAAAGAAGTTAAAAGAAGGCCAGGGGAGGAGCAGTCATTTTTGAAAGCTAGGCAGAGGTTGAAAATCACCCCTATGAGTAGGAGCAGCAGCACCCTACCTATGCAGCAACATCTCTAAGGAAGTGACTAAGGTACAGTTGGGGAGAATGGATCTCAAGCAGAGCACCTCCTAAACTGGATGAATAAATCTCAGGCATGAAGCCTTTCAGATATGCCCAAGTTACTCCTCCTCCTCATATGGGCCAAAGCAGTGAGGCCCGGGGACCTGGGAGACCCATAAGAACTGACACAACAGGGTTACACTTGGAATCAGAATATGCATAAAACCAGTGATACCTCTCCCATTTGTCATATCCTTTAGCAGAAATGGTAGAAAAATTAATGAAATGATTGAGGCTGAACCTCCCATTGCTTTTTTAGCTGTGGGTCTGATTTCAGTTGATTTATTCATTTATAGAATATCAAAAAATTAACATGTAATTATGTCAAATAATTGAATTCACCAATAGCTCATATTTTTAAGAAATTAATTCATCAGCCATTGATTTATTTGGTTGGGCCCCTTTCTGTATTACTAAATACTTGAACCAGACCTCCTGTTTTTTCTTTAATTTCAGTAATCATCATAATCCCTGATTCCATGGGTGCTGTATCAAATGAACAAATACAAGTCAGCATGTGTCTCTTACATTTTATATAGTAATGCTTCAGCCTAGACTTCAAAACCCTCATTCAGTGATAAAATAACTTCTAATTACTACACAAGCATAAGAGAAAAAGCAGCATTTTTTTGGAAGCGGCGAGAGAATGCCAAAGGCTCATTCATCATTTGCCTAGAGTTCTGTAGAATAAAAGAAAACAGCCTGTTTCTGATGTGTCTATGATCATGGAGAGATATGAGACAAATATGAACGGTTTAGTATACGTGCTGCCTTATAGAAATCTTCCTTCAACCATTACTGCCCACATATTATGTGTGATATTTGTTATAGGAGTGGGCTATGAAACTAAAATAGAGAACTGACTCAGAGATAAGCAGACAAGTCAATGCAGAAGTGAAAACCAATACTAAAATAACAACAACTCAACAATGAATGCAACAGAAAAAAACACTTGAGTTTATGACAACATAAGGTTTTGTCCCCCCATTATTTAAGGTGTCAGATGCCAATATTCTACTTTGAGAGCATGCCACTTTGTCATATGTCCTCATGAAATAGTTTGTTTTTTCTTGAGAAGAGGGCTAGGTTTTAATAACACTGAATGTAATTTCTATTCTGAGGATCTTGTCAATCTTAACATTCTAGCTAATGCATCCTAACAGTCTACTGTGTTTGTAAATAAAAATTGTTTTTATATTCAGTTTTCTCATTTGTTTTGTGAATTGGAAATTTTAAATATATTTTAACCTACATGCTCATAAAATTTTCAGACTACATTATATGTATGTATATTTTAATAGCTGCTACTTAAAAACATTTCAGAGTGGAAGGAATTAAAATGTTTTACTTGAAGGAAGTACTTGTGTACATATCTTATTTTTCTGTGCTCTAATAAAAGCTGTATATGGAAAAAATTTTCAGAATTTAAGTTTATAATATTCAACCTATATTTCAGAAACAAATATTTAACTGTTTAGCACCTTCAGGTATTTTACTTTAAAGAGAGCTCTTCAGTTTACTTGAACATTTTCTGAATTATGTCTGTGCTAAATCATGTCACCTAAATAGTTCTTTTGCTGTATATTGTACAAAACAGTCATTCAGAGGATAGCGATAAGCAAGAAAAATATACCCTTTTAATAAAAACAAATAATTACATTTTATCGTGACATTTATTTTACCTATTTTAAACTCAAATTATCAATGATCTACAATGAATCTAATGTTTTGGAATAAAGTCATTAAGTTTGCAACTAAACAAATGCTGGTTCATGTAGATAAATTGGATGACAGGAGAAAAGCATATAATTATACAAGATTAATGAGCATCAAAAAGCATGTCTATATTGTTTTATGAATTCAGGGGAAACTTTTCTCAGCAAGGCAGCAATCTAAGAGACAAACAAGATAATACCAGCAGAGTGAGTGTCCAGGGTACAGACTTTCATTTAGATAACAAAGCAGGTTTTGCTAAATTAAATTCCCTCTGAAATATATAACCACTGATGATAAAATAATGTTATTCTAAATATAAAAGGAATATTGAAGTGTAAAACTTCCAAATTTTATAATTTTTAATGAAGTCTAAACATCTAAGGAAAATTCTCTGTTTTATATTTTTATTAAAGTATCTTCAGATTTATCTCCATTAAAACACAAATACAGTGTGGATTCCATCCTTCAACTGAAATCAAGGGATCTAATGCACAACTTCATTTAGGTATTTCATAATCATAAAAAGACACGCACATTGCCTGAAACTTTAAGCATAGGCATGGTTTAACTTGTCATGAGGACAAGAAGAGAGGTCCTTATATGAAAGAATTTTTATATAAGAAGACTGTATTTCCCAACTTCTCACTTTCTCTACACTCTGACATTCCCCAGCTTACCTTATGAACATGTCTTTAAGTACCTTTCTAGAAATTTCATAATCACAAACCATTCATATCACAACCTTTTGAAAATTAAAATCCATTTCTATTCTAGAAGACAAGGTTATCATAAAATATTTCATTCACTTTTCTTGTACAGTGAACTCACAAAGGAAAATAAAAATGTAAAATATTTCATAAAACAGAAACTTTAGATTTGTTCTAAATCTCTAGTTTTCATAACTATTGGGTTTTTAAAACTTGTCTGTGAAAATAAACATGAATTAAAATCACATGTTTATATGTATTCATAATTCAACCATTAACAGTGAGCCTCACTCTGTGCCAAACACTCTGAACTCAATAGTAATAAAGCAAAATTCCCTTCTACAAAGTAGCTTGAAAACCAGTGGAAAATAAGTACCAAGGAGAATAACTATATAACACGGACGCCTAACTGTCTTGTTGTGTATGTCTATTAATTGAATACTTGATAAATGGTAAGAAAAACATGGCAATAAGAAAAATAGAAGATAATCTTTAAACTGAAAGACACTGGCTCTGTCTTCTCAAACTTGACTAAGAACTTTCAAGCTTTTAGTTGGAAGAATCATTGACTATAGTGTAGGAGTTTTATGCATGGGTAAATTTAGTATCACTTTTCTGCAACTGAACAAAACTTGCTCCTATAATTGTTGGTTTCATGAAAGGAATCTGCAAAGATGCTGCCTAGTAAAATCTTATATAAACTGCTTTTCAAATCTTCATTTCCCTGTCTTTGAGAATTAGTATCTATGAACTGTTTAACAAGTTACAAGTCACTTGGGATTTCAGCAAAACTACTTTTAAAACTACATTAAATTTAATTTATCCTTTGAACCTGGTCTTTGATTTGCTTTAGGCTTTCAACAGAAGGTGATTTTTAGCATATTTTAAAAATATTTACATCATTAGGAGGTTAGAAACCCTACTAACAGAAATGTCCACCCTCCTTTGAATCAGTAATGTTATTTTATCTTAAAATTCATCCAGAGCAATACAAAAAATCTTTATCAACATAACATTTAGAAGTGAGACAGAGGAGTCAATCTAGTAGGTACTAACATGTTAATATCATTACTAGAAAGCATTAAGTAATCTATCAGTCAGATTAAGGTGAGTAAATTGTACTACAGTAACAAATCACTCCTAAATTTTAGTGGCTTACACAAAAAGTTTATTTTTTGATCACATTAAATGCCCACTGTAGGTTTGCTACAGCTGTGCTCTGTGTCTTCGTGATTTTGGATCTAGGATACAACAACAGATCCTATCTGTCTCAGTCTATCTCATAATGGAGGGAAAATAGTGATGGAAGAACTATTTTATGGGTCTTGTCTTCTGCTCAGACATGGTTCACATCATGTCACAGACATTTCATTGTTGAAAGGAGCGTTTCCCAAACTCATGATTATTGACATAAGAGACCAAATAATTTGTTGTGGTGGTCAAGAAAGAACTGTCTTGTATATTATTCTTTAGCAGCCTCTTTGGATGAATGTGCTTACAATATTATAATCCACCAGAAGTGCAAGGGAACACACACATACACAGAATTAGCTACATTTGAGCTTTCTATTGGCATGATTGCTTTGAAGATCATTGAAATTGAATCACTGGGTTTGCAATTTTATGTCCCTCTATCATTTACTGGTAGTCCTAAAATTACTGAAGCAAAAGTTAAAATTATTCCACAAGAAATTTTACTTTTTATAAAGCCATAGAAGAATTAATTAAATTATCACCTGTATTAGCCTAAAAATCAAATAAAGAAATAAAAATTAAAAATTGTATGAACATGAATTATCCAAGATTTTACAAAGAGATTAAATGACACAACACAGGTATTCCAAAATTAAAATGCCAGTTATGATGAGGTATCCTCAATTTGAATATCACTATTAGCACTTCCCAGGAGAAAACAATTATTGATCAAATGTCAAAGTTTAAAGGTACTTTAGGCACTTTTATAGCATTGAAATAAGTTAAAAATATTTGGTAAAATGAAATCTAAAATCAGAAAATCACTCTAAAGCTGTGTTAAAAACTAAAGTATCTGATTATAAAATTGTTAAAATCCAAAAACATGTCATTCACTATTTTAATAAACTAGTAGCCCTGTGGCATCCAATCCTGTCAGATCTCGGAAGCTAAGCAGGGTCGGGCCTGGTTAGTACCTGGATGGGAGACTGCCTGGGAACACCAGAAGCTGTAGGCTTGGGAGAAGGACCTGGCAACCCCCTCCCAAAAATCAATCTGCCATTGAAAACCCTATGAATAGCAGAGAAGCACTGATAATAGTGTTTCACCTGTTGTACACAGGGTTGCTATGAGTCGGATACCGACTCGATGGCACCTAACAACAACAACAACAACACATGTGAATCCTGAGGAATACCGAACACTGAGGTGGAATTAGGATTCCTTCAGCATGATAAATTGCATGCAATAGCCAAAAAGTATTGAAGTATCTTTGATCTCTATCAAAAAGCTAAATAGGACTTCTGATTTAAGATGGTGGATTAAAGGTACCCTCTGTGTAATATGGTAAAACAAAAGAGTTAGAATAGGAGGAATTGACTCTTTTTCAAAGAATGGTCTAGAGAAACACAGAAACAATAGAGGAGATTTTGAGATGGTCCTACGTTGTAGAAATAAGCTAAACAGTGACAGAGACTAAACAGGATACATCTCCAGCCTCTGCTTCACATGAGAGAGGTGAAATGAAGCTCTCACCCAAAGAGGTTATCCAGACAGTCCTGACCATCAAACTGCCAGTCCCAGAGGGAAAGCCCATAGTCCTTGAAGCCTTGACCTCTTCTAGGGACTTGGTGAGACAGTGGCTCTTACTGACTGGAGGATTCAACATTAGAGAAGTGAGTCCCTTTCCCACACTGCATGTCCTGGAGGGGTGTGACCCCATGCTATCTTGAGAAGAAACCTATTGTGTGAGAATGAACTACCCAAGGGCTCTGAAAAAGGCAGCCTGAAAACAGAGGATTATCACTAATAGAGAGCCTGGTTGTGAACTGTCACAGCCACAGAACGCTACACACCTGCAACAAGCAGTTTCAGTGAGGGGGAAGATGGGATGCTGACACAAAGAGAATTTCAGGCAATCAGAGGCTTGAGAAAGTTGCTCAGAAGCAAGCCCTACCCTCCAGGGAGAGGAGATTACTCCATCCCAGGGAGAACTACTGAGACTGTCAACTCTAATCCATGCTCAGATGAAAAAGACTCCATCTTCAAATGACCTCAACTTCCACTTATTAAAAGTCATAAAAAGAAACCCTTATAATATATTTTCTTTTTCCTTTTTTTTCTTCTTTTTGTGCTGGGGGCTGATCTCAACAAGAGAAATTACAGAGAGTATATAAATAGATGGAGAATGAACAATACACTCTTAAATAATCAGTGGATATTTTAAGAAATCAGAGAGGAAATTAAAATGTTTGTAGACACAAAAGAAAGTGAAAACATAACCTACCAGAAACTTTAGGATATAGCAACAGTACCTTCAAGAGAGAAGTTTATTAGTGCCTACATGAGAAAATCAGAGCAAGCTAAATTTAATAACTTAATGTGCACCTCAACTTCTTAGAAAAAAGAGAACAAGCAAAACCCTAATCCAGTAGAGAGAAAGAAACAATAAAGATCAGAGCAGAAATTAATGAAATGGAGACTAAAAGACGATAAAAAGAATTGATAAACAAAGAGCTGGTATTTTGGAAAGGTAAATTGAATTGAAAAATCCTTATACAATCTAACCAAAGGAAGGAGAGAGAATTCTCAAATTAAGAAAATTAACTGTGAAAAGGATAACATTATAATCAATATCAATGAAATGCAGAGAACCATCAGAGAGCATTATGAAAAACTTTATTCAAAAATATTAGAAAACTCAGATGAGATGGATAAATTCCTAGACACATAAGACCTGCCAAAAATTAAAAGGATATAAACAAATTAAACAGAGAATGAAGCAGTATTAAAAAGTCTCCCATCCATGACAAGGCCAGGATTGGATGGACTCACTGCTGAATTCGACAAGATTTTAAAAAAGAATTAAAACCAAAGGTCCTCAAACTATTTTGTAAAATACAAATGGAAGGAACACTTCCACACTCATTCTTTGAAGCCAGTATCACCTTGACACCAATACAAGATAAGGATACATTTAAAAAGGAAAACTACATGCCAATTTCCCTAATGAACCTAGATACGAAAATCCTTAATAAAATACTTGCAAATTGGCTTCAACAACACATTAAAAGGATCGTACACTATGATCAGGTTGGTTGCATTCCAGAGATGCAAGTCAGGTTCAACATATAGAAGACAATAAATGTAATACAGCATATAAATAGACTCAGAAACAAATCACATGATCCTTTCAATAGGTATATAAAAGCCCTTTGACAAAGTTCAGCATACTTTTATGACAAATACCTTGAAGAAACTAGGAATTGAATGAACATACCTGAACATAATAAAGGCACTATATGAAAAATCTGCAGCCAACATCATGCTAAATGGGAAAAAAAAACTGAAATAATTTTCCCTGAAAGCAGGAAAAAGACAAGGATGTCCACTCTCTTTACTGCTATTCAATGTAGTAACTGAACTATTAGCCATAGCAATAAGAAAAGAAAAAGAAATAAAAGGGATCCAAATAGGAAAGGAAGAAGTGAAATTATCCCTATTTGTAAAAAGTAATATCCTATACTTAAAACGCACTAAAGACCAACAGAAAACACTTCGAGCTGGTAAATACTTTCAGCAAATAGCAGGATACAAAATTAACATACAAAACTCAGTAGTGTTTCTTTATTCAAATAATGGCCAGGCAGAGAAAGAAACCAAGAAAACAATCCTATTCACACAGCTTTAAAACAAATAAAATACCTGGGAATAAACCTAACCAAGGAGGTGAAAGACTTCTACAATGAAAACTCTAAAACACTAAAGAAAGAAATTGAAGAAGACAACATAAGTTTGAAAGATGTCCCATGCTCATGGATTGGTAGAATTTATATTGTGAAAATGACTCTTACTGAAAGCAATCTATAGATATAATGCAATACTCATCAAAATACCAGTGACATTCATCACAGAAAGAGAGAAAACAATACTAAAATTGATATGGAAGCATAAAAGACCCCAAATTCCTAAAGCAATCCAGAGTAGAAAGAACAATGCTAGGGGCATCATAGTTCCTGGTTTCAAATTATACTACAAATCTATAGTAACAAAAACTGTATGATACTAGCACACACATACAAAAACCAAAAAACAAAACAAAACAAAACAAAACAAACAAACAAAAAAAGAAAACATGTAGACCAATGGAACAGAATAGAGGATCCAAAAACAAACAAATGCAGCTACAGTCCCCTGATATTTGACATAGGTGCTAAAAACATAAGTTAGAGAAAAGACACCCTCTTCAACAAATGGTACTGGGAGAACTTGGTATACTTATCCAGTACACTGAAATTGGATTTCTATAACTTTGTACAAAAAATAAGTTCAAAATGGATCAAAGATAATAATGTGAAGCCGGAAACTTTGAAACTGCTAGAAAAAAAACATACAGAAAAATCTTAAAGATATAAGCATAGGCAAGGACTTTCTGAAAAGGATCGCAAAAGCACAGGAAACAATAGAAAGAATTGCCAAATGTGATTGCATTAAATTAAAAAGCTTTTGCCCATCAAAGGTCACAATTATTAGAGTGAGGAGACAGCTTAAAAAATGAGAGAAAGTTTTTGCTAACTATACATCAGACAAGTAATTAATATCTAGACTATTTAAAGAGCTCAACAAATTAATCACCAAAAAATCAAAGTATCCAATCAAAGAATGTACAAAAGAACTGAATAGAGACTTCACAAAAGAAGAAACACAAATGGCCAACAATCATATGAAAAAATGTTTAACATTCTTAGCCATGAGGTAAATGCAAATCAAAACTACCATTGTGATATACTATCTCACCCCTGTCAGAATGGCTACCTTCAATAAAACAAAAACAAATGTTGGTGAGAATGCAGGAAGACCAGAAAACTCTACTTTACTGCTTGTGGGAATGCAATTTTGTGCAGCCAGTGTGGAAATCAGTATGGAGGTTACTCAGAAAACTAAAAATAGAACTACCAATATGACCTGGCCACACCACTCCTGGAAATTTATCCAAAGTAATATAAATCAATAATTTACAAAGATACCTGCTCATTCATATTTATTGGAGCATTATTCACAATAGCCAAGATATAGAATCAACAGAGGAGTGGATAAGGAAGTTGTGTCACCAGCAGAGGAGTGGATAGGGAAGTTGTGATATATATGTGTGTGTGTTTGTGTGTGTGTTTATGTGTATGCATGTATGTGTATGTGTATATATGTATATATACATACATATGTATGTATACTTTCATGTATACATACATGAAATGTATGTATACTTTCATATATATATGTGTATATATACATACATATATATATATACACACACACACACGCACATCCACACCCTAGAGTTTTATTCATCCATAAAGAAGGACAAAATTATGGCATTTGCTGAAAAACAGATAGAACTAAAAATCTTCATTGTAAGCAAAATTAGCCAAATCCAGAAGGATAAACATCACATGTTTTCTGTCATATGTGGATGTAAGACTTCAATATATATCCATTATTAAAATATACAGGTCATGAAAGTAGAAGGAGTCTACATAGAGAAAGATAATGGACTAAAGTAAAGGAGGAAGGGGCAAATAGAAAGGGTAATGGGATGAAAGAAAGGAAATATGACACATGTTCCCTTTACAGCAAAATTGTGACATACATATAAAGACAGATTATACTCACAAGAAAGATATGCAAGTAGAAGAGGAACCAGTGGTTGTGAGGGCGGGCATGTAGGGAAGAGGACATGAGAGGGTAGCAGGGAAGTGAACATGAGCAATGTTCAGTGAAATGACAATATAGAACTATCATAATAAAACACATTAAGCTATACATTAAAAATTACCAATAAAATGAGCTTTTTGGAAAAAATCAAAAAGCCAAACAGGAGCAGAGTGCTATGATTAGTGCTGGTAAGCCTAGCCAGTTAAGAACTGTGGCAGGGGGGATAGCAAGTTGGAGACTAGAGGCAGCCTCTGAAACTCAGTAAGAGCCTCTCTTGAAATAAAAAATGAGGAAGGGTCCAGTGGTGTGGCTCATTGGTGGAGAACTTGCCTACCACATGAGAGGCCCTGGGTTCAAACTCCAGTACTGTAAAATTAATTAATTCATTGACTAATTGATTAAATTTAAAAAATAAAAAGAGAGCTCATTGGTGGAATACTTAGCTTCCATGAGGCTTTGGGTTCAAACTTTAGTACAAAAGAAATGAAATCATGAGTGAGAAGGAACAGGCTAATATTCAAGAGATTTAATATCTTTAGTACTTTTTTGGGGAAAAAAAAAACAGTATTCCTGGTCCAACTGTATTCTAATAGTCCACAAGGTAGCATTGCCATCAGATTTGTCTGTCTTAATGAGTCATGATTAGGGAGTCACCAGGGGAAATCCTTTGGCCTTAGTTTTACCAGGATATTATTACTCTCTGCCAGTTGCTTGATTAACAGGGCTTTGAAATCTAATTTCAAAGGTGAGAAACTACCCATAAAGAGAACTTTTATGACATATTACTTACTATGCTCAGGGGAAATTTCACTTGGACATATAGTGTCCGTTTTTTGTGGGGGATATTTCTGATCCTTCAATAAATTTCGAACCCTGTTGAGATTTTTTCACTTCAAAAATAGTTCACAGTTCTGATTTTCATTCTGAGTCTCACATTTTGATTACTTCAATGCTGAAATGGGAGGACAGAAGCATTCTAGTCCATACATAAGTGCTCCTCCATATCAAGACCATTCATTAAGGTTACCTTAAAAATCTCACCACACAAACTTATAAAAGTGTATACATAGTACAATAAAGATCCTTATTTCAACATATGAATTTTGGTGCAATACAACATTCAGTTCACATATTTCACAACTTTTAGTTTTTTGTCATTAGTTTATCATTTAGATCATTCAGATGTTAAGAAGATAAGTGTCTGTCTTCTTATGATAACCAGGGATAAAGGTAAGGGGTTCTTTAGAATATTTTGTCCTTTGTTTCCTTCTCAATCAGCAATTATTTTTATGGGCTATTTATAAAGTAGACAATAGGTTTACAGTGGTATCTCAGCATCTGAAGTGCTTCATGCTCAAACATTTCAGTCCTTGACCAAAATTTTGGTGAGCATTCTGGTTGGGTGCTTGACCTCTTCCTCAGCATTTGACCACAGTGATAAACATGTATGAGAGAGTAAAAACATGTATGAGAGAGTACACTTTACTAGTGACTATTCCAATGAGGCAAAGGGGAAAGTATCACTTTGTGTATGGATTTCAACCAGTAAAGACCTATCCTGGGGCTGTGTTCATGATCTCAGTTTTTTGTTGTTTTTGTTGTTTGTTGTTTGTTTCTTACATGTATATACATACATATAGCAAATGGTCATCATGGCTCCAGGAAAATTTCTAGGGCTTAAAGTGAAGGAGAGAGGAAAACAGTTAGAACAACTGACTTGAAAAAATACTTTATTGCTAAGTATGTAAGTGGAATATATGTGGTTGAATTAGCTACTCAGTATGGTGGAGGAACTAATAAATGCAGTTAGATATTTTTAGGGGAAAAGAAGTACTCATCTCTTGAATTGATTCACAGTTGTCAAGCCTTCCAGAACAGATTTTGGTTAAGTGTCAAGTTACCACTTATATCTCTTTGAAGACACGATTCAATATCAAGGGTATCCAAACATGTCACACTTTCTTAAAATATGAATTTTAGGAACTATTTTGTTATTATAAATGACCACTCATTCCTTCATTCAAAAATTGTTCATCTGACACAATTCATATGGGGCCTCTTTCTGGGTATGACAGGTTTGTAGGTTTACCAAAACGTGGTTCATGAAGGATAGATGGAAAGATGATTCAGGAAACACAATAGAAATTTTGTTTTCAGTCACTGTGAAAAAAAAATATCATTTTGGTAATGAAAAGAAGCATGAAAAGAATGAATGAAAAGAAGAATGAAAAGAAAAAGAAGTTTAATTTCAATATTGAGATCGCAGCATTATTGGTAAAAAAATACTACAGAGGAGAGGAGCATATCAATACAATAGTCTTTAGAATGGGTAATTACAAAGCACTCACAGATGGGTGCTTAGAATTCACAAGCCATAATTTTAAAAGTAGTATATTTGAGGAAACACAAATTTTAAGTCTTAAGATTTGTTCATAATACTATTCTCTGTGTTTCAAATTAAAAACCAAACCAAGCCGGGCATGGTGGTGCATGCCTGTAATCCCAGCAGCTCTGGAGGCGGAGGCAGGAGGATGGTAAGTTCGAGACCAGAAGCAGTCTGTGTAATTTAGCAAGACCCTGTCTCAAAAAGTTAAAAAAAAAAAAAAAAAGGAAAGAAAAAGAAAGAAAAAATAAAAAAGGACTGGGGGTGCAGCTCAGTGGTCCAGCGCTTGTAAAGCATGCAGGCACAAGGGTCTGGGTTCACAAAAAAAAAAGTATATTTTCTCTTTTAGATTCTTTTATGTCTCAGTATACTATTTTAATTTGAGGTCATAAACATGAGTTTTCTAAATCAGTAACAACTTCTGCAAGAAACTATTTCTCATAAAAGTCAGTAGTTCAAATTTTACCTTGAAATTCAAAAACAATGGAAAATTATTATACAATAATGATTTTATTTAGTATTGTGTTCTGTGGTTTATTGGTTCTGTGTTAGGTGCTGTTGATTCAGGTCAGACTCAAAGTGACCCTATGTACAGCAGAACAAAACACTACCCAAAACTGTGTCATGCACACGATGATAATTTTTTTATCTTTGTGCCCATTAATGTAATCACTGTGTTTTTTTTTTTTTTTCATTTTGGGTCATGGCACATCAGCAAAAGGAGGAGGTCCCAGGGTATTTACTCCACTCTAGTCATTAGGATTGACTTTACTTTAAGGAGGCAACTCTTTCCCAGTCATCTTTTGAATGCCTTCAAGCTTGGGGGGGGTTCATTTTCAGGTACTATATTTGACAGTGCCACCACACATCTGTCAGTTTGCCACACTGTGGGGGCTTGTGTGTTGTGGTGAGGCTGAGAGCTCTGCCACTGTAACCTTGGACATGAGAAAGGTTACCCAAGATGGACAGGTTTTCAGCTGAGCTTCCAGACTAAGACAGACTAGGGAGTAGGACCTGGTGAGCCACTCCCGAAACAAGAAGCCACTGAAAACCCTATGGATCGGATGCCACAGGGCTACGGCTTGGATGGGAAACTTAGATAGGAAGGGGGGAGGGGGGAAACATAGAGGAGGGTAAGGGGTAACCTATATGTATAATGCTTATCAAATTGCATATATGAAAATTGTCACAACGAAACGCATGTCAAAATGAATCACATTATGATGTACATTAAAAATTTCTAATAAAAAAAAAAAAAGAAAGAAAACCCTATGGATAGCAAAGAAACACTGTCAGATATAGTGCCAGAAAATGAGGCCCCCAGGTTGGAAGGCATTCAAAATACTACTGGGAAAGAGTTGCCTCTTCCAAGTAGAGTCTACCGTGATGACGGAAATGGAATAAAACCCCAGGCTGCTCAACTTGCTGATGTGGCACGACTCAAAATGAGGAGAAACAACTGTAAACATCCATTAATAATTGGAACATGGAATGTACGTGGTATGAATCTAGGAAAATTAGAAATTGTTAAAAGAGAAATGGAGTGCATAAACATTGAAATTCTAGGCATCAGTGAGCTAAAATGGACCGGCATAGGCCATTTTGAGTCAGACAATCATATGGTCTACTATGCTGGGAATGATAAACCAAAGAGAAATGGGGTTACATTCATCATCAAAAAAGACATTTCAAGATCTGTCATGAAATACAATGTTGTCAGTGATAGAATAATATCCATACGCCTACAAGGAAGGCCAGTTAATAGGATTATTATTCAAATTTATGCACCCACCACTAAGGCCACAAATGAAGAAAGGGAAGACTTTTATCAGCTTCTGCAATCTGAAATAGATCAAACATGCAATCAAGACATACTGATAATCACTGGTGACTGGAATGCAAAGGTTGGAAACAAACAAGAAGGCTCAGTAGTTGGAAACTATGGTCTTGGTGACAGAAATGAGCTGGAGATTGCATGATAGAATTTTGTCAGACCAATGACCTTTTCATTGCAAATACATTTTTTCAACATCATAAACGGAGACTATACACATGGACCTCACCAGATGGAACATACAGGAATCAAATTGACTACATATGTGGAAAGAGACGAAGGAAAAGCTCTGTACAAAATGTCAAAACAAGACCAGGTGCTGTCTGTGGATGAGACCATCAACTTCTCAGATGTAAGTTCAAACTGAAGCTGAAGAAAATTAGAACAAGTATACCAGAGCCACCGTATGATCTTGAATATATCCCACCTGAGTTCAGCGACCACCTCAAAAATAGGTTTAATGCATTAGACACAAATGACAGGAGACCAGAAGAGCTGTGGCATGACATAAAAGATATTCAAGAAGGAAGCAAAAAGTTCTTAAAAAGACAAGAAAAAAAGAAAAGACCAAATTACATGTCAAAAGAAACACTGGACCTTGCCGTCAAATGTCGAGCAGCTAAAGCAAAAGGAAGACATGATGAAGTTAAGGAACTAAGCAGAAGATTTCAGAAGGCAGCTGAAGAAGACAAAAACAAATATTATAATGACATGTGCAAGGAGCTGGAGGCAGAAAACCAAAAGGGAAGAAAATGCTCTGTGTTTCTCAAGCTGAAGGAAGTGAAGAAAAAATTCAAGCCTCAAGTGGCAGTAGTGAAAGATTCTACAGGGAAAATATTAAATGATGCAGGAAACATCAAAATAAGATGGAAGAATACACAGAGTCGTTATACAAGAAAGAATTGTTAGATGACCAACCATTACAAGAGGGTGAATATGAAAAGGAACCAATGGTGTTGAAGGATGAAGTGGAAGCTTCCTTGAAAGAACAGGCAAAACACAAGGTTCCAGGAATTGATGGGATACCAATAGAGATGTTTCAACAAACAGATGCAGCACTAGCGGTGTTATCATGTTTATGCCAACAGATTTGGAAAACAGCTACTTGGCCAACTGACTGGAAGAGATCCGTATTTGTGCCTATTCCCCAAAACAGGGATCCAACTGAATGTGCAAACTATCAGACAATATCATTAATATCACACACCAGCAAAAATTCTACTAAAGATCATTCAGAAGCGACTGTTGCAGTATATAGACAGGGAATTACCAGAAACTCAAGCGGGATTCAGAAGAGGGCAGGGAACTAGGGACATCATTGCTGATGTCACGTGGATATTATCTGAAAGCAGAGAATATCAGAAAGATGTCTATCTATGTTTTATTGACTATGCAAAAGCATTTGATTGTGTGGATCATAACAAATTATGGCTAACTCTTCGGAAAATGGGAATACCAGAACACCTAATTGTGCCCATGAGAAATCTGTACATGCACCAGGAGGCAGTTGTTCGAATAGAACAAGGAAACACTGAGTGGTTTAAAGTTGAGAAAGGTGTGCGTCAGGGCTGTATACTTTCACCCTATCTCTTCAACTTATACGCTGAGCAAAG